>RJWM01007695.1:7142-76771 GCA_004363535.1 Dasyprocta punctata | reverse complement strand
TTATTCTAAAATCTTGTGGCAAGTTTTGGTAGCTATACAAAGAAGCAGAACCTGACTTGTGTTTTTTCCATTTGCTCACTATCTTTGGGTTGAAGAATAGATAGAAGATAGCAATTGAACCTCAGGATGTTTAACAATATTATACAGAAGTTCCTATTCCGCCTGAAGACTTTCCCTGTCTAAATAAGAGGGTTGGAGTCCATGCCTCTGAACAGACTTGGGAACAACAGTGCTCAGATGTCTTCAACGAGTGTGTGATGGCAGAAGGAATGGAGGGCAGTCAGTGTCAGAAAATTTAAAATAAAAACAAATCCAAGCTGGATGTGGTGGGGCACATCTGTACTCCCAGGGCTTGGAAGGCTGAGGCAGAAGGATTGCGGCAAATTCCAGGCCAGCCTGGGCTACAGAATGAAATTTTGTCTCAAAAACAAACAAACAAAAAACAAGCCAATAGAAAGAAAAAAAGCAAGAATCTTAGCGGGGAATTTCATTTTAAAAAATTATATATATACATATCCATCCAAGAAATCTTGTTTTGGGGTTATTGGGGGGCAGTCCTGGGGGTTGAACTCAGGGCCATCACCTGAACTACATCCCCAGCCTATTTTTTATTTTGAGAATCTGGAATCCTCCTGCTTCAGCCTCCCAGGGCGCCAGGATTTACAGGTGTGTGCTACAAGAAGTAATTTTTAAATGCTTGGCCTCTATAATAATTTCAAAAACATATAATAGAATGCTTTTTTTCCCATCTCAATTTGAAAACATGAAAAAAGCATGTTCGATAACCATGGGAAACTTGAGTTCAAGTGGGGATGTCTTTTTTTTTTTTTTTTGGTGGCCCCAGGGATCAAACTCACAATGTCGCATCTGCCAGGCAGGCGCTTAAGCCACTGAGCCAAACTCCTGGCCCTGATCTTTTGAGGCAGGGTTGCACTATGTAGCTCAGGCCGGCCTTGCACTAGCATTGTAGCCCAAACCGGCCTCGAACTCACAACACTCCTCCTACCTCAGCCTCCGGAGTGCTGGGATTAAAGGCGTGTGCCACCACGCCCAGGGTGGGATATCTATTTGGATCAGACTTTGAAAGGGTACAAAGAATTCCTTTATACCTTTACCTACCTTGCCAACGCTAAGCTCTTCCATATCCTTTGTGCCAATATTAAAGCCAGGATAGTAACACAGATGGAATACAAGGAGACCCCCTTCCAATGTGGCCCATTTCCCTTCTTTCTGGGGCTCAGGATGCAATCAAGGATTGCCTTGCTTTTTCTTTTGTTATCAGAATTCAAATTCAGGGGCACACCTTTGCTAGGCAGGTGCTGTGTTGCTGAGCTACACCATTGGCCTGAGGGTTGCCTTTCTTATTTAGTTGTCATTTCTCCTCCTCTTCAGTGTGTGTCATCGATGACACTGACACTTTGGGAGAATTCCCCTCAGTCTGGACCTGCAGGGCACCTCCTCAAGGTTAAGTTCAGGGTGTGTCTGTCCGGTTAGAACCGGCAGGAGGCCGACAACCCTTTGTAGATCCCAGGATGAGGTTTCTTTGATCTCGTGGTTTTAAGTGTCTGCCAGATTTCTGTGTAAAATCAGTTTCCCTTTGCAATGAATGGACATCTCGTGTGAAATACTTGGAGACAATGCAAATATCCTGTTCTCTGTCCTATTTTCTACCTCGAACTGGTAACTTTCATTCATAATTCTTGCTTCTGGCAGTTACTGATGTGGTGTTTATCAAACAGTCCCTTTGAATTTCCACCATCCTCTCCACACCTATGAATGCCAACCAATCTGACTGCTCCTGGAAAGAGGCTGTCTCTTCTCTCCTGCTTGTTTATTCAAGTATTTGTTGCATCAGTGTAAACATACAGCTACTAGTTTTATTCTGTGGACTGTAGCCTATTACTGGTAGGTATTTGGAGAATTAAAGAAGACTTTGGTTCTTGTCTGCTTTTTGTTTTATTTTGTTGTTTCAATACTGGGGGTTGAACACCAGGTCTTCACACTGAGCTACAGACCAAATTCTTTCTCATGTGGAGACTGGGTTGATATAGGAAAAACGATCCCAGACCTCCAAATGATATGGAGGAATGAAACTCCCAACCTACTATAAGGCTGGCGCAAGTTCGTGTTCTCTAAAATTGAAGAATGAATTTTAGGAACAACGGAGGGTAAGAGCAGAATATATTTACTGAGAGAAAGAAAGCTTCTGAGAGCCAGAAGGGGGCCCGAGCAGGTTGCCAAAGACTGTCATTTTTAGGAACTTTTATAGAGTAAAACCACGATGGAGAAAACTGGGAACTCGCAAGGCACATGGGCACAAGGTGGGATATAACCATGGTTAACCAGTAAGATTAATTACTCAGGTAAAATTGATTAAATCAAGGACAAATGGGGAAGCGAGTCACATAGTAAGCGAGGGATGCTTAACGATAATGAGTCTTCCTGTAAAAGGTGGGATGCTGACTCCTGACTTCCTCAGGGTGATATAGAACTATTTAGAATATCAGTTCTTAGCATATGGGTATATTTGTTTTACCTTTTGTCTTGATATCTGGCCTGCAGCAAGAGGTGTGTGTCTCTTCCAAGGTCACAAAACATCTGGTCCTCTGTGCCAGTTTCCTTGAGGGCCTAGCCCTGTCTGACTGCCCATAATATTTCTGTCTAACTCAGTTGCCTGCAACAGGGTCACGATAAGTTGCAGCACTACCCAGGGCCTCAGTCTCCCAAAATGGTGAAATTACAAGGATGTGGCACCACACTCAGATGGTTGGGGTTTTGGGGAGTATGTGTGTTCATTTTGGGGGGCCCCACTTGGGACCAAACCCAGGCCCTCCTGCTTCCAAAGCACATACTCTACCTTTGAGCCACATCCTAGGCCCAAGAGTGACTGTTTTTGCCAGGCTGTCTCAGGCTCCCCGGGATAAAAACAGCACCCGTGGGTGATGAGCCGGGGACAGCAGTGTGCTGTGGTTTCTGTCACTGCGCGTACCCAAGGGGAGGCTGCAGAATCTCTTCACAGGAAAGTCAGGCAGATTCTGTGCATGTCCTTGAAGGTGTCTTCTAATTCTGAGGACCTCTGAGCTGCTTAAGGAGCAACACAGACGGCTGCTTCCTCGGTGCTGAGCTGCTGAGCTCGCAGGGCATGGTCCTGCCTCAGGTGGGCTTATAACCTCTGAGCTTAGCCTGTGTGGTAGCTGTCGCCTTAATTAGGAAAGCCCGCAGGTGCCCAGTACGAGCAGCAGTGGATGCCCCTTGTAAATAACCTGGAGCCGCCTCTTTCCGTTCGGCCCCCCATCACTGCGACGGGCATCCCCGTACGCATGTGTAGTTCAGGGTGACTTTCTGGGAAATGCATCAGAGATTATTTTGTTTTCTGGCGTTTTCTGCTATTAATTACCAAGGCCGTTGCTCTGTGATGTATTGCCTGTGGCACTTCAAATTCCTTTCCAGAACTTCCTCTGGTCTCTAACCTTGATTTATTCCCCCCAATCATACCCCTATTTTTTAAGCCAAATTCTGTACATCTTCCTAATTTGTGCAGTAATTCCATAATGAAACATATTAAATTTTACAAATTATTTTATTTTCTTGTTATTGTTATAGATTATTGCTGGACTTTTTATCCCTTTTAGTAACTAGCCCAACACTTGGGTTTTGCGCTTTTTTTTTTTTTTTTTTTTTTTTTTTTTTTTTTTTTTTTTTTTGCAGCACCAGGGATTGAACTCACAGCCTTGCGCCTGCCAGGGCAGGCATTTAAGCCACTGAGCCAAACTCCCGGCCCTGGGTTTTGCGCTTTTTAAAATTAATTAATTATTGCTGTTTTGAGACAGCTGTGTAGCCCAGGCAGCCCTCAAACTCACTGCAACCCTCCTGCCTCAGCCTCCTGCGTGCTGGGCTCCTGGGCATGGGCCACCAGGTCTGGCTGCTGTTTTCCAGTGAATTACTAAAGGCAGAGTCCTGCCTTGGGTTTGATTCAATTCTGTACCTGCCATGTACTCTCACGCCTGGCCGAGGCCTCTGCTGACTACATGTAATCCAACTTCTCGGTCTCAGTGATTTGGGAAAACGATCTCGCTGGGGCCTCCAAATGATATAGGAGAAATGATCCCGGACCTCCGAATGATGTGAAGGAATGAAACTCCCAACCTATTATACATACGGCACGAGTTCGTGTTCTCTAAAATCGAAGAATGAATTTTAGGAACAACAGAGGGTAAGAGCAGAAGATATTTATTGAGAGAAAGAAAGCTTCTGTCTGAGGGACAGAAGGGGGCCTGAGTGTGTTGCCAAAGATTCTGTCATATTTAGGGACTTTTATAGAGTAAAACCATGATGGGAAAAACTGGGAACTCGCAAGGCAGATGGGCATAAGGTGGGACATAACCATGGTTAACGAATGAGATTAATTGCCCAGGTAAAATTGATTAAATCAAGGACAAATGGGGAAGCGGGTCACGTAGTAAGCGAGGGATGCTTAACAATAATGAGTCTTCCTGTAAAAGGGTGGGATGCTGATTCCTGACTTCCTCAGGATGATATAGAACTATTTAGAATATCAGTTCTTAGCATATGGGTGTATTTGTTTTGCCTTTTGTCTTGATATCTGGCCTGCAGGGAGAGGTGTAGGTCTCCTCCAAGGTCACCAAGACCTCTGGTTCTCTGTGCCGGTTTTCTTGAGGGCCTAGTCCTGTCTGACTGCCTATAATATTTCTGTCTAACTCAGCTGCCTGTAACATCAGGATTGCTTTTCCCCCAGCTGTTTTGTTTGAATCCGTTTTGCGAGTAAAGCACGGAAAGGCCTTGCAAAAATCAATCGATGTAAATGTCCAAATGGCTGGTGTGTGGGAGGCCACCGCGGGCCTCAGCCCTGGCCTCCACAGGCCATCTGTGTGCGCACCGCACCGCGGAGGTTTCCAGACAGCCACCTGGCAGCTGTCGGGATGGCTTCGGGTCGGATTCTAAGGATGCTGTTCTGTGCAAGCGCCGTGCTTGCAAGCTGCAAAAAACCACGTCAGCTTCTGGTGTGGGCTCTGTTTATTTCCATTAAAGGCTGTAAACTCTGCTGCATTGATCTTTACAATCGTCCTGAGTTGTATGATTTTAAAATGCTGTGTTCTTAAAAATAAATAGAAATAAAATTCCATGTTTTTTTATTGGATAACACCAATCTTTGGGAACTATGGAATTCAAAATCTGAACACTTTGGGAGCAGGCACTGTGTTTTTAGTTTGGCCTTCCCATCCTTTCTTTTCTTTTCTTTCTTTTCTTTTTTTTTTTTTTTCAGCACCGGGGATTCAACTCACAACCTTGCGCCTGCTAGACAGGCACTTAAACCACTGAGCCAAACTCCCAGGCCTAGTTTTGTTTTGTTTTGTTTTTGCCGAACCGGAGATTGAACTCACAACCTCGCGCCTGACTGATAGGCGCGTAAGCTGCCGAGTCAAACTCCTGACCCTGGTTTTTTGAGGCAGGGTCGCACTGTGTAGCTCAGGCCGGCTTTGCGCTCGTGTTGTAGCCCAAGCTGGCCTTGAACTCACAACGCCCCTCCTACCTCAGCCTCCTGAGTGCTGAAATTAAAGGCGTGTGCCACCATGCCTGGCTCCTGTCTTTTCTTGATCTTACTTTCCTTTCTTGGCTCCACAGCTGGCCCCAGCCAGGTCTTCATGAATGTGAGGCAAACACTTACATGGGGTTTCACTCCCAGCCCTGAACGTTCAATCCTCAGTGGTTCACGTTTGCAGTAGGAAGTAGATAAAACTAGTGCCTGGAGTATAGCTCAGCGCACAGGACTTGCCTCTGGGGGAAAAGCCCTGGATTCCATCCTCAAACCTGCCAAAAATAAAGCACTCGTGGGAGCAAACATGTAATCCCAGCACACAGGAGGCTGAGGCAGGAAGATCACCGTGAATTTGTGGCCAGCCTGTGCTCCATAGTGAGTTCAAGGGCAGCCTGCACTATATAGCGAGATCTGTTCTTAGAAAACCCTAGAAGGGGGTAGAGGAAATCCGCTTATCTCCTAGTGACTGGCAAACAAAACTAGAGAGGAGGGGCTGGGGCCCTGGTGGTCAGGGACCCTAGTTGTCATCTTAAAGGACCCAGTAACTTCCTCCACCAGGCACCACCTTGTAAAGGTTCCCTTGCCTCCCAGTAGCGATGAGGCTGGTGACAAGCCTTTAATATGGGCTTTTGAGGGTCACCGAAGATCCAAACAAAACTGGGCATGGTGGTGCTTAACTGTAATGCCATTACTGTGGGAGGCTGAGGTAGGAGGATTGCAAATTCAAAGGCAACCTGGACTCTGGACATAAATATATTCAGAAAAGTATTAGTGAAACTAAAATAGGGGTATGCTTTTTAAATCAATAGTAGAAACAGCACTGAACAATTTTTATTACAATAATGAATATCTGTGATGTATAGACACAGTGTAAGTGAAAAGCCCTATGTTGCATTTTTAAAAATCTGGTTCAGTGTTATATTGTCCACAAGAGACCCTCCTAAATCAAAGGTAGCTTAAAAAACTAAAGTCAAAGGATGGGGGGAAATGTTCCAGAGAAATGTAAGCAAAAACAGACTATTTCTAGTGTATTTTGTAAATTTAGTATTTATTGCCATATGAGAATTTTTTTTTCTTTTTTGTGAGAATTTCTTTTTTCCTCTTATTTTATGGGAAAAGATAAGACAATTTCATGACAAAATAATAGAATAACAATAGTTAATGCATTGTGTACTGTTATCTTTAAAGTAGCTATTCAGAGTATGAGATATGGGCATTAAAATTTCTCTGATATTAGCACAAATCTTCCTTTTTAGTGAGCTAAGAGACACTAATAGTATAACTGACTTGCATTTTACCTTTTCCCTTTCCCCCATCCTAGATCTTTTTCCTTTTGAACAATTTCTTCCTATTTCACAATATTTATTGTACATTTTAGACCTTACTTGTTCTTTCAGTTTTTTACACCAGGGAAACAACATGATGTTTACACAGACAAGTCTGATTTATTTCACTTATGATTATGGTCTCTAGTTGCATCCATTTTCCTATAAAAGTTTCAAGTTTATCCTTCTTTATGCCATGTGAAAATTTAAACCTGAACCAACAGCAACATATTTATCATCTCTTACTATAAAAATGTAATTTTGATGTTAACTTTGTACTTTTTTATTGAAAAATGTTTTGTTTTGTTGTCTTTTTGAGACAGGGTCTTGCTATGGAGTTGAGGCTGGCCTTGAGCTCACTTTGCAGCCCAGGCTGGTCTTGAATTTGCCACGATCCTTCTGCTTCAGCCTCCCAAGTACTGGGATTACAGGTGTGCACCACCATGACTATTTTTGGATTTTTTGAGACAGGGTCCTCCTGCCTCAGCCTCCTGAGTGCAGGCCTGTGCCACCATGCCTGGTCTTGCATTTTATTAGTGGATCAAATGTCTTTTCATAGAGATGAGGGTGCAAGTTGGGCATGGTGGTGCACACCTTTAATCTCAGCACTCAGGAAGCTTAGGTAGGAGGATCCTTGTGAGTTTGAGACCAGCCTGGGTTACAAAGTGAATTCAAGGCCAACCTGAACTGCATAGTGAGACCCCTGTCTCAAAAAATAGGTCCAGGAGCCAGGCCTGGTGGCTTAAGTGCCTGCCTGGCAGGTGCGAGGTTGTGAGTTCGACCCCCAGTGCCACAAAAAAAAAAAAAAAAAAAGGCCGGGAATTAGCTCAGTGGAGTAAGTGCCTGCCTGGCAGGCACGAGGTTGTGAGTTTGATCCCCAGTACCCTCCCCCAAAAAAGTCTCTTCATGGGATGGGTGTTTCCTTAGTTCCCAGGGCCTCAGAGGAGCTAAGGAAGCACTCTATTAGAGCTATATATTGACCTCTCCAGGTTTTGTTTCTTTGGTGCTAGCAATTGACCCTAGGGAATTCTGAGCCCCCTCCCCCAACAAGTTCCACCATGGAAGATTTTTTTAATTTGTTTGTGTGTGTGTGTGTGTGTGTGTGTGTGTGTGTGTGTGTGTGTTGGGAAGTACAAGATGTCATGACTTAAGGTTAAATTTCTTAACAGTAGCATCCCACAGTCCTGCTGTGACTAGAGTGACTATAATTCCATACTGTTCTCCCACATCCTGTCTCAGATTCCCCACTGCCCCCCACCATAAAACAATTTTGACCTAGAGGACGCCCCCAACCTCTGTTCACAGGGAAGAAGTCCAGGTCAGAGGAGGGCATTGCCAGGTGGCTCCTGGGAGTGGTGGGCTGAGACATCTGTGCCAAGAGGGAGAGGGCGAGGACAGCATGGCTGGGCCGCAAGTGAGGCTGGCTGAGAAATGTCTGGTTGAGTCACCTTGCGTGGGTCCCTGAGGGAGGAGTAGGTGCTTTGGGGCTGAGCAGGTAAGGGGCCGAGAAAGGAAAGAGTCTGGGTTGGAATCAGGCCTCCCACAAAGTCACTGAGAGCTGCAGGTGGCTGCTCATGGCCCAGCTCGGCTGGGGTCAGGAAGTGCAGGCCAGCCTGGCTGCAGGGTTGAGCGGTTCCAGGTTCTCTGACCCTGCTACTCCTGGAGGGTTTTTACTCTCACACCAGAGGGAACCTGGGGTTTTCTAAAGCCTCCAGGTGAAGCCAACCTGTACCAGGTGCAGGTCACAGACTGGAGAAGTGTGATTTTCGGTTTACAATGAAGCTCTTACCATGACGTTGGATTCTTGCAATTTGAGTCCTGCAACTAATAAACTATAATTTTTTTCATTTTAATTGACTTAAATTTTAAAACTAAGAAATGCAATGTGTGTGTGTGTGTATATGTAAATGTGTGTGTGTGTGTATATATATATATATATATATATATATATATATATATATATGGGGGTTTTTTGGTTTTTTGGAGACAAGGTCTCAGTATGTAGCCCAGGCTGGCCTTGAACTCACAGTGATCCTCCTGCCTCAGCTCCTCCTGAGTGCTGGAATTATAGGCTTGGGCCACACTCCTAGCACAATATTTTTGTATTAAATATATTCATTGCTTTAGTGTCTACATCTTTAACCACTGAAAATGTAGCATTTGAACTTGAGTGTATTCACTATAAATTATACTGCAAATGTCATAGATTTCATGTTGAAAAAATAAATCACCTGAAATTTTTTCATATGGATTATGTGTTGAAATAGTATTTCTGAGCCGGGCGTGGTGGCACATGCCTTTAATCCCAGCACTCAGGATGCTGAGGTAGGAGGAGCCTTGTGAGTTTGAGGCCACCTTGGGCTACAACATGAGTGCAAGGCCAGCCTGAGCTACATAGTGTGACCCTGCCTCAAAAAATTAGGACTGGGAGTTTGGCTCAGTGGCTTAAGCGCCTGCCCTGGCAGGCGCGAGGTTGTGAGTTCAATCCCTGGTGCTGCAAAAAAAAAAAAATAATAATAATAATAAAAATAATAATAATATTTCTGATACATTGGTTTAAATTCAATATATTTTTAATCTAGGCTTGGTGGTGCACACCTGAAATCCCAGTACTCTAGAGGCTGAGGCAGGCGGATTGCCAGCTTGGGTTACATATTGAGTAGGGTTTTGAGACAGTTAAACTGAATTGTATAATTTATGATCCTCCTACCTCAGACTCCCAGAGTGCTAGGATCACAGACATGCACCACCACACCCAGCTTGAATCTGGGTCAAGAACATCCTGAGATTCATGGGTGTTTGGTGGGTATTGGGGACTATAACTTGCAGCTACAGTTTTAATTGTTTGGTGTAGCTATCCAGTTGGTGATTGAGCTTGGACTTTAAGAAACAGATTTTTTCCCCCCTGCAATACTAGGACCTCATGCTGAACTACATCTGCAGTCCTTAAATTTCTTTCTTTTTTGGTACCAGAAATCGAACTAATGACCTTGCACTTACCAGGCAAGTGCTTGAGCCACTGAGCTTAAACCCCTAGCCCCTTCTTTTTTAAATTTGGAGACTGGGCCTGAATCACAGTCCTCCTTCCTTTCTCAGCCTCCCAGTGCCTGTGATCCACTATGGCCCACTGGAAAGGCATCTCTGGATGTGGACATGGAGCCAGAGAGGGCCGAGAGGGGACACTGCTTCTCAGGGTACAGCTCAGCTGAGTGAGCAAGGCGGCAGCATGGGCAGGGAGCTGAGGGGGAGCCTCCTAGGAGCGAGCAGTGGGATGGAGAGCAGTCCCCATGAGTTTTGGCAGTTTGGACCTTGGGGAGAGCTGCTGGGCAGTGGTAGAGACGAAAGTCTAATTGCAGGGCTGATTAGGATGGCCAGGAGAGGATTGCAGAGGGGTGAAGGGCTGCAGCTCACTGCTTCTGAGCGGTTCTGTTTTCTTAAGATAGGAGAGATTGTTGTGGCCCTTCCAGCCTTGGGCAAGGAGGCACATGGAAAGGCTGTGATCTGGAAACTGGCTCCGGAGCAGTCTGACTCTCCTGTGTGACCCAGCCCACACCTCTGCGCACCTCCTTGCAGAGCTAAGCAGATGGGGGAACCAGCAGAACCAGAGTTACTTTTTCTCTTCTCTGGAGAAACTAACTAGAGATTCCCGACCACGCTGGCACTGTGTAAAGTTCAGACCTCCCAGGAGTTAAATAGTTATCTGTTGGCCTTTGGGATGGAATTAGCATTATCTCAGGTCCTAGAGGAGATTCCAGGGTGGAGGTGGGGGTGGCGGACAGTCTTCAAGTCTTCAACTCAGGGAGAACAGGAGTTGCCAGAAGAAAATTTATCCAGAAGTCTTGAGGCGCATTCCATCCTTCTCTGTAGAAAAGGCCTGGGGTGCAGGACACTAGCTCAGTGGTTGGACACTAGCTGAACTCAAAGCATTCCACCCCGACACTGCAAAGTAAAACCCTAACCCATTGGGAGCCTTGAGTATGAATGAATGTAAAGTGGATTTGTGAAACTACCTTGATTGAAGTTGTCTGATTGAATTTGGTAATCTGCAATTTGTATGTTTTAAATTCTTCTTTGGCCTTAAAAATTTAGTATAGAAGGTGGGTGTGGTGACAATCATCTGTAATCCCAGCACTTCGGAGGCTGAGGCAGAAGGACTGCCATGACTTTGGGGCCAGCATGGCCCACAAAGCAAGACCCTGTCTCGACACCACCACCACAACCACCACCACTCCGAAAAAGAAAAGCCCTCAGGACAAATGAGAAACCCAAAAATTTAGTATGGCAATTCACATTGGGTTATTATTTCCAACAAATTTTCACTAAATCCGGGTCTCCTAGCTACATGAAATTGAAGTTTGAGGGAAGAGGCAGAAAGGTAGAATACATGGGAATCATCTAGAATCGAGGCAAGGTATAGTCCAAGGAAACCTTGGGACCCAAATAAGCTTTGACCATATCCTCCAGAACTGAATCCTCAACTATCTTCTTCATAAATCTGCTCACTTTACTTAACACTTCAGTGTTAGCCCAATACAAATACACTGATTTTCGAAATAAGGTGAGAATATTTGGGGGGGCGAGTACCGTGGATCAAACTCACAACCTTGTGCCTGCCAGGCAGGTGCTTAGGCCACTGAATTAAATCCCCAGCCCAATTTTCGAGACAGGGTCTCACTGTGCATTTCAGGCTGGTCTTTAGCTCACAGTGATCCTCCTGCCTCAGCCTCCCGTGTGCTAGGATTAAAGGCATGCATCACCACACCTGGCTAAGGTGAGGATATTTTGAAAAGCAACGTTGCACTGCCAAGATAGCAAAATAAAGGCAGAGCAGAAGGATCAGAAAGATAATTCCCTGGATCTGAAACTAGGAACCAGGGAAGGAGTGGTGTTCTTTTGACATTCTAAGCTTCTAAGATGACCTTCGTTAACCCTCAGTGAGTATCAGTAACTAATGGAATGCTGGGGAAATGTTAATGCATGGTATTTGCTCCTGGGTCTCACCTGTAGCACAGTCCTGAGGGATAAACGCAGGGCTTGGGAGAGGCCTTTGTCTGAGGGGAGCCCCTCCCCCGCCCAGCCTGTTGAGTCAGAAGCTCCTTATCAGGGGAATGCAGATACACCCTGGAGAGCTCAGGTCATATTTCTTGTAAAAGGCTCACAATGACCCCTAGCAAGTAGTAACTGCTCAAAGCATAAATACTAGCTCTTAATAAATATTCATAGATGCAGACACTAGTACTACTGGGCTTTTTTATATGTTGAAGGACCTAACCCTAATCCTAAAAAGGAAGAACTATTTAATGTGCATTTTTTCCCTTCAGGTAGTTTATCTTCATATATATTAAGATTCATCTTCATATATATTAAGATTCACCCCAGGCATGGTTGTTCAGGACTATAATCCTACAGTTGAAAGGCGGAGGCAGGAGGATTGCCCTGAGTTCCAGGCCAGCCTGGACTATATAGCAAGACCCTGAGAGAAAGGAAGGAAGGAAGGAGGGAGGGAGAGAGAGAAGGTGTCTATGTAAGTGCTTGAACAGAAGCCAGATGTGGAAGGCAATGGGCTATGCTTCAGAATCCTCTAGAAGAGGGCTTGGTGGACAGAGACCACAGGGGCCAGAGCTGTGAGTGAAGCCCGTTCCCTGTGGGAATTCCCATCCCTGCATCTATGAAAAGCAAGCTGAGTCTGTGGTAGTCAAGGAATGATTGAATGTGGCAGTGGGTAACTCAGATGCACCTGAAATTCAAGCACTCAGGAGGCCAAGGTTGGAGGATCATTGAGAGTCGAGGCCAGTCTGAGCTACATAGTGAGACCTTGTCTCAAAACACAGACCCTCAGTTGCAATCTGAGGGTAGAAGTTTAAATGAGGAGGTAGATTGGTAGGTGATTACTGGGAGTTGATTTCCAATATGAAAAGGTGTTTTCTCGTTGACTGAGGGGTGACATTGTGTCAACTCATAATTTCAAGGGAAGAGGACCAAGGTTAGGCTGGAGAAGCTTAGATTTTTTAGATTGGTAGTGACTCCAGACATTTTTTTTTTTTTTGGAAACAGAGTCTCACTATGCAGTTAAGGCTGTCTTGCAATTCACTATGTAGCCCAAGCTGGCCTTCAACTCATAGCAACCCCCCTGCCTCAGCCTCTGAGTGCTGGGATTACAGGCATGCACCACCACGCCCAACTACCAATTTCACATTTTTTGAAATTATCTTTTGAAAGATAATGTACTAGGATTACAGGCATGTGCTGCCACAACCACACTTTACAACTGAATGGAGGAGGTCGGCCCTCCCTCTAATCTAGGTAAGGATTAAACAGGGAAGGTGTCCTTTGGGTTCTTAAAATCTTGTGGCTAAATGAGGGTGGGTTTTTTTTTGGGTGGTAGAGTGAAAAAATCAGAATAAAGAAGACAGTCTGCAGTTTGGAGAGTTCAGGAATCCTGGGGTCTCCCTGTGACTCCCCACAGAACAGGCTGGCAAGAGCCACCAGGCCTTCACCAAGGTAGGGCGATGGGATGAGGGCACCTGGCAGTCTTTGGCTCTGGCTTTTCTGTAAGGTCTGGTTTTGTTTTTTTGATTTTCTTGAGACAGGGTCTCACTACGTAGCCCAGGCTGACCTCGAACTCTTGGCAATCCTGGCTCAGCCTCCTGAGTGCTAGGATTAAAGTTATGTGCCGCCACACTGGCTCTTGTGTGATTTTTAAAGCCACCAGCTGGTGGTTATAGGTAGAACGGAGAAAGAGACCAGAGGCAAAGCTCAAATAATATTAGGACTACAAAACAGCATAGTGGCTGTTATCTTTTTTCACTGAAAAAGGGGAAAGAGAAGTTGGTCCAGGGACTCCTCATGGAAAATAAGGTGCAGATGTGCAGGTTGGCTATGAAAGAGGTTTTTGTTGTTCTTCATTTTGTCTTGTTTATTTTAGAATTCTCTGACTCCTTTGGTAGGTAGGTGGTTCTTTCTTTTTTTCTTTTCTTTCTTTCTTTCTTAAGTCTGGTCTTATTTTGTTTTTTTTTTTGTTTTTTTTTTTCAGACAGGGTTGCACTATACAGTTCGGGTTGGCCTTGAACTTGTAGCACACCTGTCTGCCCTCCCAAGTGGTGTGGGACGTGACTGTAGTGTAGGGATCCCACCCCACTGCTTCTGCTCAGTCAGCTGCTGGGGTAGATCACGGCCACGCATCACCACACAATGAACATCAGCACTGCTGGATGTCTTCTCCGAACACTTTGTCTTCATGTTGAGCACATAGGTGCATAATTCCTAAATAAATTTATTTTATTTTTGGTTTTTTGACCTTAAACTTCAAGCAATCCCAAGTGCTGGGACGACAGATGTGTGGCACCATGCCCAGTGACTGAGGTTCACCCTTGACAGGACATCAACATCTTCTGGGATGCTCTGTGTCCTGCTCTGTGTTAGGCTTCATGAAATTATGAGGTTTTTTGTGTGTGGTATATCTCTATGTGTGGTATATTTTCCTCTCATTACTTAGGATTCAACCCACAGCCTTGGCACTAAGCTATTATCACTAGCCTACCTGTCTTCTTTCTTTATAGACAGGTTTTTTGGGAAGTGGGGGTTGTCTTTTGTTTTATTTTTATTTTTGGTACCAGGAATCAAACTCACAACCTTGCACTTGCCAGGCAGGTGCTGCGGTGCTGAGTTATATCCCCGGCAAGGGGTTTTTGTTTCTGTGTTTGTTTTCTTTTTTTGCGGCACCAGGGATGAAACTCACAACCTCGAGCCTGCCAGGTAGGCAGGTAGGCAGGTAGGCACTTAAGCCACTGAGCCGAACTTCCGGCCCTAGTTTTTTGAGGTAGGGCTGCATTATGTAGCCCAAGCCTGCCTCAAACACATAATGCTCCTCCTATCTCAACTGGGATTAAAGGCGTGCGCCACCACGCCCGGCAGAGGTTTGTCTTTTTTGAAACAGGGTTTCACTATGCAGTTCAGGTTGGCCTTGAACTTACCCTGTAGCCCAGGCGTGCCTAGAACTCACAGCTATCCTCCTGCCTCGCCCTCCTAGAGTGTTGAGATTACAAGTGCACATCAGTACACCTGGCTAGACAGGGTACTTATAAATTGTTTAGGCTGGACTGTAACCTGTGGTCCTCTTGCTTCAAGCCTTGCCAGGTGCTGGAGTTGTAGACATGCACTACCATGTCCAGCTTTTTTTTTTCTTTTTTTTCTTTTAATAGTAGTGCTGGGGATTAAAACCAGGGCCTCACATATGCTGGCAAGCACCTCACCACTGAGCTGGATCCCCAGCCCTTTCATAAATTTTTATTTTTGGTATCGGGGATTGAGCTTACTAGGTAAGCATCTGTGCCACTGAGCTAAATCCCCGGCCCCCTTTCCATAAAAATTTATTCTGAGACAAGGTCTCCTTAAATTGTTCAAGCCAGTCTCAAACCTGAGACCCCCTTGCCTCTGTCTCCCGAGTAGCTGTGATTTACAGGCTTGCACCACCGTGAAGGCCCCCCACTATATTTTAAGGGGCATGACATACAGTTTGAAGTCAGGGATGATGGTGCGAGCTTGCAACCCCAGCACTCTGGGAGATGGAGGCAGGACTGCACATTTGAGTCCAGTCTAGATAATTCAGTGACTTAGTGAGACCCTGTCTCAAAACAAAAAATGAAAAAGGTGCAGGAGGTGCAGCTCAATGTGAAGTTCCTAGGTTCAGTCCTCAGCATAGGCGCACACATATGGATACAGCGTACAACTGAGGAACAAACTTCAGCTTATCTTGTATTTCTGTATTATGTTGTTTTGAGACAAAGTCCTGCTATGTAATCCAGCCTGGCCTCAAACCCTGTCTTCCTGCCTCAGCCTCCTGAGTGCTGGAGTTTCAGCCGTGCCTCCACTGAGTCTGGGTGGCTGTTATTAATTATGCTTGTTGATTAAAAGAAATGCCTTTGCAACACAGTGTCTCCGTCACAGACTCTGGCACAGAATTCTTCAGAGGATCTCAGGAGCTCTCCACAGAGGAGCGTGTATGCAACCCCAGTATTCTCAGCTATGCATTTCTGTAGAATTGAAAGCATGAACTGCAGCCCTCAAACCCGACATTTTAGTTTTATCCTGCCAGATTTTCTTTCGCACTAGGCAGATGTTTTTATGCCTTAAATGGGTAGGGATCATCGATAGCAACAGTTTTTAAAAGTATATTTCCACTTCTTTATGTCACTTGGGTAAGTGGCAAGTTGCAATTTTCATTTGCTTGTCTTCTAGAAAGCTAAATACTTAACCCTTTGGATTTCCACTTACGTAGGTTGCTTATTTATTTCTTCCTACTCTTTTGTTGAGACTGCAGTAGAGACTCACACAATTCACATTAGGAATCATAACCTTTTACATGAGCTGTAAATATTTTTCTTTTTCTTTTTTCCCCCTCTGGTTCTGCTGATTGAACCTAGGGTCTGTGCACTGAGTAACATCCCCACCCTTTTTTATGATTAAAGACAGACTCTCACTAAATTGCTCAGGCTAGGTTTAATTTTTTTTTTTTTTTGTACCAGGGATTGAACTCACCTCAGGCCTGCCAGGCAGGCACTTACACCACTGAACTAAATCTCCAGCCCTGTTTTTTGAGACAGGGTCTCACTATGCAGTTCAGGCTGGCACTGAACTCACAATGATCCTCCTGCCTCAGCCTCCCGAGTGCTGGGATTAAAGGCATACAGCACCATGCTTGGCTTAGGTTTAAATTTGAGGTCCTCCTGCCTCAGTCTCCCGGAATCCTAGGACTATAGGTGTGCACCACCACATTAGGCATTTGTTATTCTTATATCTTGACTCTGTGTACATGTGTGATATGGAGTTATATGAAAGTCACATTTAAGTGTCCATAAATTGTGTTATTGGAACATGACCACACTAATTTGTTTGCAAACTGTCTATGGCCACTTGCTTAATAAAACAGTAATAATTGTGACAGAGATGTACAGCCCACAAAACCCACAATATTTTATTCTCTGTTCCTTTACAAAAAAATAATTTGTTAAGCCTTGTTATAATAAACACTTTTATTTTGGCAACCTGATTGTCTGTTTAATTTTAAACAGCCTTCCATGTGAAGGAACACTTTTGTCCAAAATAATTTTAACCTTTCACTAAAAAATAATATGCTTGCTTTGCCCAGAATTCTTACAACTCTTTGTGTTGAAATTATCTATTATTTTTGTTGCTGAAGCTGGGTCAGACTTTCTAGTGGGTGTGGGTTGGGTGTGGTTTGATCCAACCCAGGGCCTCAGGCATGCTAAGCACAGTGCTCCACCACTAAGCTGCCTCTCCACCCCTCCCAGCCCTCTTTTATTTGATTTTGACTTTATCTGTGGTTTCCATAGGTTTCCCTGCCTGAGTTCAAACTTGCCTTCCTGCTTCTTTGGCCTCCCGGGTGGCGAGATTACATTTGTATACCACCGTGCCCAGTTTATATCACTATTAAACAACTGAATCTATCTCTATTTTTATAAATGCTAGGGTTTTATATTTTTGTTTTGCAGTAATGGGGATTGAACCCAGGGAGTGCTGACCTATATCCCGAACCATTTTTTTTCCCTTTGGTTCTGAAGTAGGGTCTCAGAAATGGCCCAGGCTGGCCTCAGTGTTGCAGTCCTCCTGCCTCTCAGCCTCCTGAATGCTAGGATTACAGGTGCAGGCCATCATGATCAGCTGCCTAAATTTTTGAAAATTTATTACAGTAAAAGATATTGCCCTGACTCTTCTTCGAAATATTCCTCCTCACTTCAAACAAACCTATCCCATTGTTCTTGCCACTTTCTGGAAATCTTTCCTGCATGTCTTTTCATGCACACTTCAGTATTCCGAAATGACTCAAAATATTCATGGAAATTTATGTCAAATAAAAACATTACAGTGTGTCCTCATCCACCTTTTTCACTGGATGTGGTACTGTGTGACTTCTTCATTTTGGCTCTCCCTCAAAGTAAGAATGACCATGAAAGATAAACTTTTTAACTGGTTCAAGACATTGGGGCAGCCAGGACAGGGCAAGTAAAGATACTTAGAAGAGTTTCTAGAATTGCTGCAGGAAATGATAGCGCAAAAATGATAGCATAAGTGTTCAAAGGAGGGTACAGTGTGGGTGGTGTATTTTTTATTTTATTTTTTCAAAGAAAATGAGTTTTAGGCTGGGCGTGCTGGTGCATACCTGTAATTCCAGCAATTGGGAGGCTGAAGCAGGAGGATTACTTTGAGTTTGAGGCAAGCCTGGGCTACAAAGTGAGTTCAAGGCCAACCTGAACTGCATAGTGAAATCTTGTCTCAAAAAGACAAAAAAACAAAAGAAAGTGATTTTTATTGGTACATTTTAGGTATACATAATGATCACATTCATCACAGGGAATTTGTACCTGTACACGATATAACTTCTTTTTTTTTTTCCATTCCCCTACCTTCCCTTCAAATCCTCTTCCTCTCCTTATTCTTTTTCTTTCCTCATTTACAAAAGCTTTGTTTCCATTTTTTTCTTCTCTTATTATTTCCTTTTCTTTTGTGGGGGAATTTTTAAAGGAGGTCAATGGCAATGTGTTTTTCTCTTTTTTTGGCTGGGTATGGTAGTGCAAACCTATAATCTCAGTACTCAGGAGGCTGTGGGAGGTGGATCACCACCACGGGTTAAAGGCTAGCCTGGACTACACAGTAAAACTCTATCTCAGAAAGAAAAAAAAATTTAAACATTCACCGTATTTTTTCTCATGCCTTCATATGCACACTTTATCACCCAGTATGTGTATGTGTTCACTAAAAGATAACACTAGCAGGTTACAGCTGTGTATTTACATTAGCCGAAAATTAAAAATAAATGAAAACTCCCATCTCAGTAGAACAGATTAACAGAGAGTTGATCATCATGTACCAACGGACCAAGGTAGACCTGTGTCACAACTGTAATTTTCAGAGAGAGAAGTTGGTTATGGAAACTTTGAAAATAAGCATGAGAAATCTGTAATGTTAGATTCTGGGATAGTGGTTACCACTTGTGAACAGAACAGAGGAGTTTACACTGGGATCTGGGTACACAGGGATTCATTTTGTGAAAACTCAACAAACTATATACTTGGGATATATACACTTTGTATGCGTGCTGTACTTCAATAGAATTTATATTTAAGTGATAGATGCTGCCTACTTAATGATTCCGATGTAAAAATGTTAGCCAGGCATGGAGGCTTACACCTGTAATTCCAGCTCTTGGGAAACTGAAGCAGGAGAGTCTGCAAGTTCAAGGCCAGGCTGGACTATATAGCAAGACCCTGTCTCAAAAAGCAAAAACAATCCCCCCCATTTTTTTTTTTACATTAATTTGGAAAAACAAATGAGTAGACCAAAATACCAATAGATGGAGGATTCAAATAGGTTCTCCTCATTTTCCTTTTATTCTATACTTCACTTTTTGGTATTTTTTGAATTCTCAAAAAATATCAAATAAACGCCTTTAATCCCAGCACTCGGGAGGCTGAGGTAGGAAAAGCATTGTGAGTTCAAGGCCTGCTTGGGCTACAATGGGAGCACAAGGCCAGCCTGAGCTACATAGTGTGACCCTGCTTCCAAAAAATAGGGCCAGGAGTTTCGCTCAGTGGCCTAAGCACCTGCCTGACAGGCGTGAGGTTGTGAGTTCAATCCCTGGTGCCACAAAAAAAAAAAAAATAAATAAATAATAAATAAATAAATAAATAAATAAAATCAGTATTTTGGGTTGTATCCTGTAAGGCTTCACATTCAGCTCCTACTCAGTTGTAGTTTCTATGACTCTTGTGTGGATATTTAAGTAGATGAGTGATTTCTGGGCTTATTTTGCAGGCAGATTTTGACAACAAACCAGTAAATGGCCTCAAGTCAGAATCCATGGAATACAGTAGCGGTGGCCATGGGGAAGAACAAAGATTGGAACTGAACACACGGGCCCTTGAAAATGTAACCAAAAATGAAGAAAGCATGACAGGTATTGAGGTGGAAAAGTGGGCGCAAAACAAGAAATCACATTTAACGGAGCATGTCAACGGCGACTTCAGTGCAAATGTCACCAAAAGTGAAAAATCGAAACAGCCTGCAGATGACAAGAAACAAACGAAGCCTCCAAAATTGTTTGCACAAACAGTAAGAAATGGCATTAAAAATGTGCCCTGTCTATCAGCTGAAGCAAACACACCATTTAACAAATTCAGTATTGAAGAATTTGGCAAGGCATTGGGAAACCATCCCTATAAACTCCTGAAAGACGCTGCGAACCATAATAATGCCATGAGCTCCACAGTCTCTAGTACGAGCTGTGATCGCCTCAAGGACAAGAGGAACATCTTTGTCTTCCAGAAGCCTGGCTTTAATTGCAAATCCGAAGATTCTCCAAACTTTAACAGTCATACTCGCACACACAGTGAAGGTGACCAGCCTAAAGTCCCTGAGGATAGAGCAAGTAAAGAGCTGAGAGACAGCTCCCCCATGCAGCCCACTCTCCTCTCCCTCATGAAAGACCGGAGGTTAACACTGGAACAAGTGGTTGCCATCGAGGCCTTGACGCAACTTTCTGAAGCCCCATCGGAGAACAACTCACCATCCAAGTCAGAGAAGGAGGAAGAGACAGCTCAGAGAACAGCTAGTTTGCTTAACAGCTGCAAAGCCATCCTCTATTCCGTAAGAAAAGACCTGCGAGACCCAAACTGCCATAGAGAGCCTCAAAGTGTTCCTCATTGTCCGTCTTTGGAAAAGCAAAGTTTGCGCCCCACAGCGGTATTTAATGGCCAGAACACCCTGCCCAAGCCGCAGATTGGCCCTGCTGCTAACCAGGCACCCACCAAGTCACCTGAACATTCAAAAGTCAAAAATTCTGTATCATTTTTAATGCCAAAATCCAATTCATCAAAAATCAATACTAGTAAAAGTGTCACTGGAAGTAGGACTGGTCTTGATGATGGCTCTCAGAATTTGCATCAGCTGTCACCAACAAGTAATAAATTGGGATACTGTAATCAATTTCTGGACAGTAGTAAAAATTTAAATACCAAGGAAAATCCATTAAGTCATGACACATCTTACAGTCAAATTGAGGAAGATGTTGCAACACAATTAACACAACTTGCATCAATAATCAAATGCAATTATATAAAAGCAGAGGACAATAATGCTGAAAGTCCACCAACAAGCCTTGTTGCCCGTAATGCACAGCAAAAACCTAATCAGGAGAAGGGCACCGTGCCACAGAAGCCATCTCCAAGTGCACAAAGCAATCATGGCTTATCGATAGCAAAGCAAAAGAACACAACCCAAAAAAAGGCAAAGTCGATCCCAACAAGAGATCGGCGGAAAAAGAAGCCTGTTGTCATAACCTGTCAAGAAAATGATCAGAAGCAGCAGGAGCAGTTGTCCTATGAGTATAGTAAATTACATGATATTTGGATTGCATCCAAATTTCAAAGATTTGGCCAGTTTGGTCCGCATGATTTTCCTCTTCTTTTGGGAAAAATTCCTCCTCTTTCCAAAGTTTTGAAACCACTGGCTCAAACCAGTACCACCCTACAACACAAGAAATTATTTCCTCCCCTCAGTCAGATCAAATTTGAGCGATATCCTGAATTAGCACAGGAGAAGATGGTGAAGGTTGAACCATTGGATTCGCTTCCAGTGTTTCATGTTGAGACCAATTCTCACAGGCAGGCATGTGCGGATAAAGCCCCCATTTCTCAGGTACCGGCAGCAGTCAATGGCAACCCGAAAGCTCATCCCTTGCCTGCCCCCTCCTGTCTCCCTAACCAGTGTGCTAACCTGGTGGCCAGCAGTGACCAAACACGGTTTCCGCAGGATGCCCAAGAGCACCTCGTGCCACAGAGACTGGCAGTGCCACCTGCCATCTCTCCCGAGATTCCCTTGCCAGACCCTGCACAAATTCTCAGGAACGTGAACGTAGTGAGTTCAGGCGGAATTACAGTGGTTTCCACCAAAAGCGAAGAGGAAGTCTGTTCACCTGGTGTTGGTGCAGCTGAGTTTTCCCCTGTAGACAGTGCACAGAAGAATTTTCATGATTATGCCATGAAGTTCCTCACTAACCCTGCCAAAAACTTAGTGGCTGCGACAAAAGACACGGAAGTGCCAGCCTGCGACTGTCCTGGTAAGTGCTTGGGTGAATTTGTTCTTTCACCTGCATGAATGACAGAATCAAGTTCTGATTCATCTTTTGTGGTATTTTTGCCCCATTCTTATTCTAGCTAAGACGGACTAAGTAATTCTGTACCCATTTTTCTGTTGGACCTTTATTCGTTCTGCTCAGAAAAATGGAAATTTCAGCTCATAATTTGGAAAAACAAAGGTAAAGTTTTTCTGGTGGAAAATATGCTGATTTGTCTCAGAGCCGATGTCTCAAATTATGTATTGTTACAGCAAAAGAATGAACTCCCTTAATACTTCATTATATTTGTTCTCCCTGTATGTGAAAGAATTTCAAGCTATAAGGATTTTATTAAGAACGTTTCATTGTGAGATAGAAAATGCATACTGAATGTAAAACATATGAACAATTCTGCAAATAACCATAGAAAGTATCTACAATTTTCACACCAAAGCTAGAATGGTGTCTTGTTTTGTTTTGTTTTTTAACAATATCACCATGCATTCGAGGCCAGCCTAGGCTACATAGTAAGTTCAAGACCAGCCTGGAGTACATAGTGTGACCGTGCCTCAAAAAAATAATAATAATAATAATTTACTCAAAAAAAATAATAATAATTTACTACTTCAACAAAACAACAAATAGGTTTGTGTTAACAGATTAGTCATGAACCAATTTCTGACTGATGTATTTGTTTTGTCACTGAAAGAGAACATGCACACCTAACAAATAGTTCTATCCGTTCTTAAAAGCCCTAAGAAAATCTTGCTGGGGTAAAGATTCTCAGTTTCTATGAGAAATTTGTTCAATATTTGTATACATGAAAGCTGAATTCAAATCCTATATTGATTAGTCACTGGCTATGTTTACATTTCCTGTCAAGTGCTCAAATATAAGAAAAAAAATCTCTTGACTCTAACATAGCTATTAAAAAAATTAGGTAAAATATATTGTGTAATTAAAAGTTTGTAAAGCAGCCAGGTGCATTGTGAGTTCAAGGCCGGCTTGGACTACAACGTGAGCGCAAGGCTGGCCTGAGCTACATAGTGCGACCCTGCCTCAAGAAGCTAGGGCTGGGAGTTTGGCTCAGTGGCTTAAGTGCCTGTCTGGCAGGCTCCAGGTTGTGAATTCAATCCCCAGTGCCACAAAAAAAAAAAAAAAAAAAAGGGTAGCCGGGTGTGGTGGTGCACACCTTTAATCCCAGCACTGGAGATGCTGAGGCAGGAGGATTGTTGTGAGTTCCAGACCAGCCTGGGCTACAAAGTGAGTTCAAGGCCAGCCTGAACTGCATAGTGAGACCCTGTCTCAAAAAACAGGGCCAGGGATTTAGCTCAGTGGCTTTAAGCACCTGCCTGGCAGGCACAAGGTTGTAAGTTCAATCCCTGGTGCCAAATAAATAAATAAAGTTTGTAAAGCAGCTTGAAGCCTCATCTATTAACTATTATACAATTATGATAGTATGGAATTTGTAATTTATAGGAATTTGTAATTCAAAGTCTCACTAAAATATGGCCCAAATCACAAAAAACTCAAGATTTGATTTGAAAGAGCCTTGGTCTTTTTGTTCTGGAAATTGGTGGTTCATTGGTACACTCCAGAATAGGACTCTGGGCACCAGGCACCAAGGACTGACCTTTAGGGAGACATCTTGTCATTCGCAAAACGTGATGTGGAGATGAACTGGGGAAACAAGAGTTCTTAGGCTAGGGACAGAAGGCAAGAGCAGTGATAATGGTTTTTATTACATGTCTGTGCACTGTGCTGTGCCTTTGGCTTGTTATGTGCGAGGGAGGGTTTCTTATGCCTGGTATCCCTGGGTTACAAATAAAGAAACCGAGACACAGGTGTTCACAGCTAGCGTGCAACTAAAATGGGACTGGGAGACAGGCATTCTATGCTTGTAACCTCTATCCTCTGTTGTTCCAAACTCTGAAATCCACCCAGGCAGAAGAGCAACTGCCTGAAATCCTTGCACTCTAGGAAAGTGATGCGGAAAGTCACAAGTTTGAGCCCAACATAGGCGATTCAGTGAGAATCTGTCTCAAAATTTAAAAAAGGGTTGGGGATGTAGCTCAGTGCAGAGGCCTAGGGTTGAGTCCCCATGTACTCCCACCACTACCAAATAAAAGATCCTTTCCTCATACCAGGTAACTGGTCCCAGTGCATAGGAGGTAGGACAGCTAGGTTCCGAGTTGATCAGATTTGTGTAATGTACCCAGAGCCCTTTTATACAGTCAGTTGTATGTCTTCCTTTAATCATGAACTGTGAGGTTACTGTGCTCATGTGAAGGAAGGGGAACTGAAAGAAATTTAAAGACACCTAGAAATCCCCTCCCCCGAGAAGCCTCATAACCAAGGACTGAGGCATTTTGGGGTGTGTGTTGTGTTCTAGCAAAACTGAGTAATCAACCCTACCTACCTTGGTTTTCCTCAGATTTAGCACTGTCAGCACTGTAGACCCAGTGATTCTCTGTGCAGGGGACTCCTCAGTGTGGGGAGTGTTGCACAGCACTCCCGGTCCCTACCTGCCAGGTGCCTGCTGCTGTGTCACAACCAGAGGAGGCCTGCAGGGTTGCCAGATGTCCCCTAGGCTAAGGTCCGCCCCACTGCAGAGCATGGGTAATAACCACTGCTGTAGGCCACCAACAAGTTAAAATCGTTTCAACAGCTCTTGATTCAGAAGCCTCAGAAATACAGTAACTTTCCACTGTGCTGTATTTGATCTCTACTCAGAATGACTGAGTTTGTTGTAGGCTGACCATGGCTGGAAATGCCTAAAACGCAGATATTCCCCATCTAATTACACCGCATTCTAAGGGGTTAAAGGTACTTATTTCCTAAGCAGTGTGTAATTCTGGCTCACAATACCTACATTTTAGACATCTTCCCACTGTCTTCCCCTTCTCTGAAGAAGAGCCCCTCACACACTTCCATATGAGTAAACTTTACTTCCCGTTTCGATTTTTGTCTCCAGTTTTACAAAATTAAAGTCTTTTAGAACAGTATTTTTAGGGCCAGGAGTTTGGCTCCATGGCGTAAGCGCCTGTCTGGCAGGCACAAGGCTGTGAGTTCTATCCCCAGTGCCGCAAAAAAAAAAAAGAACAGTATTTTTGCAGTACAACCAGTATACAACTAGCATTTTTATAGATCCACGCCTGTCATCTTAGCACTTTAGAGGCTGAGTCAGGAGGCTCAAGGCCAGCCTGGGCTACATAGTGAGTTCAAGGCCAGCCTGAATTACACATTGAGACTCTCTCATAAAACCAAAAAATTTTTTCAAAAAAAATTTTTTTGACTCACTGGATAAAACAGCATTTTTGCAACTTTGCCTCTTCAACTTAATGAAATAATAGCTTTTAAACTGTTTCAATAACTTTCTTGTATTCCATTATATAAACTGCCTGTAATTTATTTAAACTTTCACTTTTTGACATCTTAAGATTCCTCCTCTTTTTGATACTACAAGTAATTGCAACAAGGAACATTCTTGTACATTTACATTATAAATATATAATTGTGCAAGTGTACAGTAAAATAAATTCTCAACAGTGAGTTCTGGGCTCAATTTTAGTAGACCTCTGCGGCCAAACTTTTCACATGTGTTGGTCTTGGATAACATTTAATTTGTACCTCAGTGATAACCAAAAAAATTTGAGGCAGGAGATAAGAAAATAAACATGACCCATGTCTTAAAATATTTTTCTCTCCTCTGATTCTTGGAGGTAGAATTAGGAGTGGGAAGGCAACATTAACAAATTACATTAAGAGCCGAGCGCGGTGGCGCACGCCTTTAATCCCAGCACAAGGGAGGCTCAGGTAGGAGGAGCATTGTGAGTTCGAGGCCGGCTTGGGCTACAACACGAGCGCAAGGCCAGCCTGAGCTACACAGGGCGACCCTGCCTCAAAAAAACGGCCGGGAGTTTGGCTCAGTGACTTAAGCACCTGTCTAACAGGCGCGAGGTTGAGTTCGATCCCCAGTGCCGCAAAAAAAAAAAAAAAAATTTATATAAGATAACTCTTATCCTTGTCTTTAGTTATCGAAGTTAACCAAAACCTTGTCAATATTAATCGTTCTAGTTTTTTTAATTTAAAAAATAAAAGACTAAAAATAGCTCTTCCTTGCCCCTATGCACTTTTGTAAAGCTTTGGGTCTAATAATCTTGTTCCTTTCACAGATCGAGGGATACAAAAAGACAAAGGCCCATATTATACACACCTTGGGGCAGGACCAAGTGTTGCTGCTGTCAGGGAAATCATGGAGACTAGGTGAGGAGATGCGCGCCCCCGTTAAAACCCTTCTTTATCACTGACCTGACCCTGAAGAGCGAGTCTCTCTGGGGACGCTGTGACCCGGATGGAGAGAAAGCCCGCAGGCGCGGCACCGGCCTCTCTCAGGGCGCAGGTGCAGAAGCACGCGCAGGCGCAGGACTGGCCGCGTTATCGTGAGGCCAGTTTCTGATCTGCTTAGGAATCCTTACTTATATATTTGGTCGTCTAACAGGAGAGCTTGTTCAGATTGTCCCCGCCAGCACCCAGCAAGCCACATAATCTCCTGCTTGTCCTGAAGCCAGGCTGTTTTTAAAGAGTGATCTTTAAGGAGAAGTAAACTGAACTGGATAACAAAAATAATGGCTACACAAAAGCAAGTTGTTAACAAAAGGATATGTCGAGGAATGTTTTCATCTTCGAACTCGTGTTCACTTCTCTGATGTGCACGTAGATGTTAAAAACTACATGTGTCAAGGCTGGATGGCGATTGATGAGCCCGTTCTTTCCCTGTCTTTTGTACTCAGGTACGGACAAAAGGGAAAGACAATAAGGATAGAAAAAGTTGTGTACACAGGAAAGGAAGGAAAAAGCTCTCAGGGGTGTCCAGTCGCCAAGTGGGTAAGTACGTCATGTTGGTAAAGGTTGGTAAACATTTAATAAATGTAATGAGTCCACAGGTTAAGTAATAAATGAAAATGTGGACTAGAAAAATAGCTGCTCTCAGGAGGCTGAGGCAGGAGAATTGCTGCGAGTTCAAGGCCAGTCTGGGCTCTATAGTGAGTTCAAGGCCAACCTCAAATACATAATGAGACCTTTGCTCTAAAATTAAAAAAAAAAAAAAAAAAGATGAAGAAGGTAAATAGCCACTTTTATAGGCAGACAACAAGTAAGCAATCTGCCCTTGCCTGGGTTTTGGATCTCAGTGCAGGTTTACAACTTTAGAATGTTTAAATAGGTGTTGTTTTGTTTTACACACTGAACGAGTATATGGTTATAAATGGTAGGTTTTTCTTTCCAAATTTATTTCCCTTGAGTATCTACAATACATAATTATATTATCGCTTGCAATAAATTTATTTACCCTTTTAAAATTTTATACTGTGAGTTTCTTCTTCCCTTCAAATACAGTTAGTGAGCCTAACAGACTGGCTCCTGTCTTATGGTGCTGCCGTGGTGCCCTCTTGTCTTGAGTCTCTGCAGATCCCTCTGGGATTGTTGTTTGGCATGGATCATGGGGCCTGTCTGGGAAGGGATGTTTGCACTGAGATTTGGGTGAGCAGGTGTGGTGGCAGGTACCTGTAGTCACACCTATTCAGGATGCTGAGGTGGGAGGATCCCTTGAGCCCATGAATTGGAGCCCAAATGGGCAACAGAGATGCTATCTCGAAAACAGACAGACAGAGATGAATGATGAAAAGGACCCAAGTTTGCAAAGTAAAATATCACCAAGAATGTGAGGAATAGCAATCTGAAGTAGAGAACAGTTAGGGGAAAGTGCAAAGCAAGTACAAAGGTTAGGGGAAATGGTAGGGGGTCTTCGTTTTGTTTCTGAAGAGCACAACCTTGATTTTTTTTTTTTTTTTTAACACAAAGTTTCTCTATGTAGCCCAGGCTGTTCTCAAAATCAAGGTGATCCTTCTGCCTTTGCCTCCCAAGTGCTGGGATTGCAGGTGTGCAATTCCTGGCACAATAGGCTTTCTTTTTTCTAATTGTACCATAGTGATTGTGATGAGATGTATACACATGATAATGGCTTTCAAATGACTTTCAAATCATTTAAGAAGCATAGTACGTATATAGACTTAAATGTAAATGACCAATAATCAGAAAATTTCTGCAATAAAATTAGTATGTGTGAGTTTTCTTTATGAACTATTTTGCAGGCAACAGGAGAAAGTTACTTTTTAGGGAATAATGTATTTGGAGATACACTGTGTATCTGTAGTAGAGACAAAGCCACACCGTATTAAATCTGGCTCTTAAGTATAAAGTCTTAACCAAAGATCAAAATTATAATTTGATTCCATATGAAATTACTTTTTAGATAGTAACTGTGCTATTGAGTAATTATTTCAGTGACATTTTTTTCTGACTTTCTACAAACTGACCAAAAGGGATATTTTATGTATGTATGTATGTATGTATTTATATATTTTTCAAGCAGGGTTTCACTTTGTAGTGTAGTCCAGGCTAACCTTGAACTCACTAGCCTAGGCTGGTCTCAAACTCAAGGTGATCCTCCTGCCTCAGCCTCCTGAGTGTTGGGACTATAGGCGTGTGCCACCATAGCTAGCCTATTAGGGTGTATTTTTAAAAATCATGTCAGAGCCAGGTGTGAAAATCCATATCTGTTAACACCAGCATCATGGAGGTTGAGGCAGGAGGATCACAAGTTTAAGTCTAGCCTGTGCAGTTCAGT
The DNA here is from genome assembly GCA_004363535.1 of Dasyprocta punctata. Taxonomy (NCBI): domain Eukaryota; kingdom Metazoa; phylum Chordata; class Mammalia; order Rodentia; family Dasyproctidae; genus Dasyprocta; species Dasyprocta punctata. Next base: position 48,071 of record RJWM01007695.1, on the reverse strand, counting down.
GACTTAGCAAAACCCTGTCTCAAAATACTTTTTAAAAAAAAAAATTTAAAGGACTGGGAATGTTGTTCAGTGAGATCCCCCTACCCCTCTTTCAATCAATATTGTTCATTATGGAATATATCATGAAAAAGGTCATATAGGTATATAATTTGTCTGCCTTTGTAAGATGAGTACTATATTTGTGGAACAACTACCCACTAAGATAGAACACCATTAGATTCCCAGAAGCCTTAGTGATAAATCTCTCATCCTGACTTTTGTGGTAATAACATGTTGCCCATTGGCATGTGTATTTCTCAGTAATAAAGTTTTGACATAAGAAGTGAAATAAAGCTCTACTGCTGAGCCATTTTAAATATCAAGGAGCACTGAGTGGTATAATCATGAAACAAAATCAAGTATTGTTTTTCCATGTCTGTGAAAGCAATATAGGCTTCATAATATGAGTGAGTGTGTGTGTGTGATAAAAATCATAAAGTTTCCAGCACTTTGGAGACTGAGGCAGGAAGATTGCCATGAATTCAAGGCCAGCCTGGGCTGCACAGTGAGACCCCATCTCTCCCCACAAAAAAACTCTGTAAGTTTAGTCAAGCTTTATTTTTTGCTGATGGTGCAGGTTATCTTATTTAAAATATATTGTCCACTGCTGGTGCCTGGAGCAGTGCTCAGCTTGGAGTTGTTAGTGAGTTTGTTGACTATGAGATTGCAGGCCCTATGTTACAAAATTGAACACTTTAAACTTGAATTGGTATCTTGAAGTAGTGTATAGCTTTGCTATTCATGAGTAGGATTTTTTTTTTTTTTTTTTTTTTTGAGATAGGGTCTCACTGTGTAGTTCAGCCTGGCCTTGAACCCTCAGTGATTCTCCTGCCTCAGCTTCCCAGGTGCTGGGATTAGAGGTGTAGACCACCATACCTGGTGCTTGCTTCTTTGTGATGGTGGCACACAGAAGGCCTGTCAGCAGATTGTAACCAGGCAGGGCCATACCACTTTCTAAACCTTTGTAACATGGTTTTCCTTCAGGGGCAACACTGCAATTCTTTTCTCAACAGTTTCCTTTGACTGTGGTTGCTCACACTCCCACATAGGTATCAGCCTTTGGCAGAAATTTGGTGTCTCTCTCTGTCTCTCTCTCTCTATGTCTTTCTGTTTCTCTCTCTCTCTGTTTCTCTTTCACTCTTTTTTTTTTTTTTTTTTTTTTTTTTTTTTTTTTTTTTTAGTAAGTTTAGGCTGATCTTGAATTATATAATATAGTCCAGGCTGGCCTGAGTCTCTTGATGATCCTCCTGCCTCAGCCGCCCAAGTACTGGGACTACAGGCGTGCAACACCATGCCTGGTTGAAACTTGATCTCTTTGTCCTATCACTTCAGGCCTTGCCAGGGCCTACCTACCTGGTTATCTCACTATTTAGGAGGTGTTGGAGGAAAGGATGGTATCTCAGATGCCCTGTGACCTTAACCACCCACCAGGATGAGCCCCTGGGGTGATGACTACAGGGGAAGAATTTCAACCATTTGGCCACACATCACCACTCCCTCTGAAGGGTTGTGCTTGTGCAGCAAGAGTGACAAAGAACTTACTCCCAAATAGATGGTTTCTTTAATGCTCCCATCTGAAGTGACTAAGTGTTAAGGTGAAGCATGAACCAAACTAAAGTGTCCAAAATCTTTAAATCTTCTTGCCTTGGGTTGGTGGTACAGTTCAGTGGTAGAGCTCTTCTATAGCATACTCAAGGCTCTGGGTTCAATCCCCAGGACCTAAATATCTGTCTCTTATTTTTGTTTGTTTGTTTGTTTTTTGTGGCACCAGGGATCGAACCCACAACCTCGCGCCTGCCTGTCAGGCACTGAAGTCACTGAGCCAAACTCCTGGCCCTAGTTTTTTGAGACAGGGTCGCACAGTATAGTTCAGGCCGGCCTTGCGCTCGCGTTGTAGCGCAAGCTGGCCTTGAACTCACAATGCTCCTCCTACCTCAGCCTCCCAAGTGCTAGGATTAAAGGTGTGCACCACCACACCCGGCTCTGTTTTTGTTTTTTGAGACAGCATCTTATTGTGTAGCCCAGGCTGACCTCAGTCTCACAGCAAGCCTCCTGCCTCAGCCTTCTGAGTGCCAGGATTACAGGTGTGGACCACCGTGCCCACCTTGCACTTCTGCAGTCATGCAAAGCCCTTCATTTGTCCCAAGGTTCTGCCTAGTCTCTTCCTCAGCTGTCTTTGTCTTTGGGCTAGGCCATGGTACTGCTTATGTCTGCATGAATCAGGCACCGCCTCTCCCGTTACCATGGCAGCACAGTGAAGACAGGAATGGTACCCTGGGCTTCTTAGGTGCCTGTGACTTCATCCAAATATTAGATCACCATCTACACTTCAGGACTACAAGTGGGTGGTGTTCATCATCATACGCTTTGATTTTTTTTTTTTTTTTGGCTATAAAACATGGTTTTATCCACTTAAACCTATTATCTCCTAATGTAACATTACAATTACTATTATGCTAGCTCAGTTAATTATAGAGCTCATTTTTTAAGGAAGTCTTTTTCTGTTTGTTTTTGGTATGTATTTGCCATAGGGAATCTCTCCATTCGTTTTGGGGACTCGGTGCTCCAGTGTGTCATGTAAGTCATCTTCCGTGCCCTTCTGCTGCCCTCCCCTCCCCTTTGCACCCTTCTGCCATCTCCAGAGGGTCTGCCTCTCTGCTTCCTGATAGCTCTCCCTTGTTTTGCTCTTATTTCTGTTTTGGGCTTCTCACATGAAAGAAGCCATGTGATAGTATTTCTGGGTATGGCTATTTTCACTTAACTTCATGGGCCATTTTCCTGCAAGTGACACCTGTCATGGCTCCTTAGGGCTGGCGCAGACTCCACTGCACACGCGCGTCTTTCTCCAGGTGTCTGGCAGGGTCACAGCTGTCTGAGGAGTGAGGCCACCGTGCCGCACTCTGCCAGAAGCCCAGTCTGTGAGGGGTGTTGTAGTGGGACAGCGTCAGCTGTATTCGGCGGACACCCAGGAGAAGGGGAGCTGGGACAAATGGAATTTCTGTTCCCTGGCTTCTAAGGAATCCCGTACTGGTCTCCACAGTGGTTGTACTCTTGCACTCCCGCCACCCATGTAGAAGGGTTCTTTCCTCTCAGCCCCTCAGCAATTTTTTTTTGAGGTCTGGATGGTGGCCATTCCGACAGGAGTAAGGTGGACTCTCAGAGTGTCAGAGTGGTTTTCTTTTGTGTGTTTTTTTGAGGCGGGGTCTTGCCATGTATCCCAAGCTGACCTCAAACTCATAGTGATCCTTCTGCCTCAGCCTCTTGAGTGCTGGGATGACAAGTGTGTATTACCACACTTGGCTTAGTGGTTTTGACTGTCTTTCTTTCTTTCTTTCTTTTTTTTTTTTTTTTTTTTTTTTTTTTTTTTTTTTTTTGTTTGGTGGCACCAGGGATTGAACTCACAACCTCGCGCCTGTCAGACAAGCACTTAAGTCACTGAGCCAAACTCCCAGCCCTGGTTTTTTGAGGCAGGGTCGCACTGTGTAGCTCAGGCTGGCCTTGAGCTCACGTTGTAGTCCAAGCCAGCCCCGAACTCACAGCACTCCTACCTCAGCCTCCCGAGTGCTGGGATTAAAGGCGTGCGCCACCACGCCCGGCTTTGACTGTATTTCTTGAATGACTGAATATGATGAACAATATTTCAGCACTTGTTGGCCATGTACAGTCTTTTCATTTGCTCAATTTTTGTTGGGTTTGATTTTGACAGGTTTTTTGTTTTTTGTTTTTAATTTCTTTAAAGATTCTAGATATTTGTCCTTCTATCAGAAGAGTAGCTGGCAAATGTGTTTTTTTGTTTTTGTTTTTGTTTTTGTTTTCTATTCTGTAGTTTTTCTCTTCACTGTTGGGTGTTTCCTATGCTGCATGAAAGCTTTTGAATTTGGTGTGATCCCATTCAGTGATCCTTGGTGTCTTAGTCACTTTTCTCATTACTGAGACAAAATACCGACTACCCAAAGTTAAAGGAGGAAAGGTTCGTTTTGCAGAGAGTTGCAGAGATTCAGGCTATAGTCAGCTGGCTCCAAGGCTCAGTAGCAGAGGATAAGCAGTTCATGGCAGGCAGAAGGTAGCAAAAACAAAAGGGAGAGATAAGCCTCTTTCTCTCCCTTGTATCTAGGATACCAGAATTAAGATGGTGTCAAACCCATCAGTGGTCTGATTTAGTAATTACCCACCCTTAATCCTAGCATTGCACCATGAATGAATCGCACACTCAAGATGCAGCCACCTCTGGAAAAATCCTGTGGCCACTTGAGACTTTGGAGGGGACATCTAGACACAAGCCATGGCATTTGGTATCACTGCCTACATTGCTGAAGTTCTATTCAAAAAGTCCTATCCTGTGCCTGTGGCTTTCAAGAGTTTCCCCCATGCTATCCTCCTGCAGTTTGAGCATTTCTGTTTTTATATTTAGTTTTTTTTTTCTTGCCCCTTCCTTTTTTTCTATATCTAGTTCTTTCTTTTTCTTTTCTTATTTTGATTTAAGGTTTCATTATGCAGTTCAGGCTGGCTTTGAACTCACTGTGTAGCCCAGGCTACCCTCGAACTTGTAGTGAACCTCCTTCCTCAGCCTCTCAAGTGCTAGGATTACAGAGTGCACCACAGGACCTGGTTATTATCATTTGTTTCTTTTCACTTATTTTTTAATCATATTGTCAGTTGTATCTAGACAGTCACCTTTATGGCTCATATTCAAAAGCACTAGAAAGGTCAACCTTTGTATACTTAAAATATCTATAGGTAAACAGCAAGTATCATAATAGTGATAGTGGTATGATAAGCAAAATAGTCCATTTCAGTTGTGAAATCTGTGTATGACTAAGGGAGGTTAGTGCTTACAGTTCAAAAGTAAATGCCAGCATACTCTTCATTGATACTTACAGATACAGTATTTTTCTACATACAGAACAAGAATGTGTATAGACTTTACATTCTCCTCTGGTTTTTGGACATGGACAATTAAAAAACTGTGAAGAAGTTGGGCATGGTGGTGCACACACGTGTAATCATGGCATTCAGGGAGGCTGATACAGGAGGATCGAAAGTTCTAGCCCAGTCTGGGCAACTTAGTGGCTTAGGGAGAGTCCGTCTCAAAAGCTGTTTGTAAAAGGCCTGAGGATGTCAGTCAGTGTAAGCGTTCTGGATTCGATCCCCATGCAGGGCGGCTGTTTGGCTACTTTGTCCTTTTGTTTTCTTTGGCTGTGTGCATGTACTGTGACATGCAGCTGAACCTGTGCGCCATAGCACAATCCTTCCTTGGGCCTTCATTTGGCCTAACGTTGTCCTAGGAATAAAAGAATATTGTCAAATTCATAGTACTGTCTCCTGGGAAACCACAGAGGTCGCTTGTTTGTTTGTCAGAACAGTCTTCACCAGTGTAGTGTTTTTGTCATTTTTGGTGCTGGGTATTATTCATCCTAGGGGTTTGCCTGTGAGAGGCACATGCTATACCCCCTGAGGTACATACACCCTAGCCGTCACTAGTTCTTGTATTTTAGTAAGGAATGGCCTGACACCCACGTACCCTTGGTCACTCAGAGTGGTGCAAATTATTTATTTTTCCAGACAAGGTCTCACTATGTAGCTCAGGTGGACACAAATTTATAGTGATCCTTCTGCCTCAGCCTTCCCAGTGCTGGGATTATATGCATTGGCCACGATAGGCTAAGAATGTGATTCATGACAAAAATTTTACTAAAGGTTTTTCTCGATAATACTATAAGTTACAGTATTTGACATTTTTTATAAAATGTAACCACATTGGCTTTTTGTGAGTTTTAAGCATTCACTTAACAACTATTTGATGTGAGCCTCCTGTGAACTGAATTCTGTGCTCCAGAGCCAGGTATCCAGCAGCTACTAACATAAAGTAGCTTCTGATACACATTGCATCCTAATTCCATGTGACTATAGGAAGTTAAGACATTCAAGAAAATGTCCTGACCCAGCAATAACCAGTTTCTGAGGGCAAAAAAAGAAAGGAAGGGAAGACAAAGCTTTTACTGTACAGAAAGGAATTTAAAAAAAAAAAAGCGACGGGGTAAAAGTGCTGGGCATCGAGGGTAACACCTGTAATCCCAGCACTTGGGAGGCTGAGATAGGAGGACCACAGCAAGTTAAAGTCCAGCTGGGCCACGTAGTTCAAGGCCAGGCTAAATTACACAGTGAGACCCTGTCTCAAGCAACATAAAAGAAATGAATAAAATAAACAAAGAAACTAAAGGGTAGGGTTAAAACAGTAAAAAAATAACCAATTTCTAAGTTTTTGGTTGGTTGTTTCATACTGGAGGTTAAACATAGGACTGAGTTACGTCCCCAGCTCTTTTGTTTGTTTGTTTGTTTTAAAGATAAATTCTTGCTAAATATCTCAGATTAAGCACAAAGACCCAAATTGGGCATTGTGCTGCCTCAGCCTCTCCCAGACTGCTGGAATTACAGGCAGGTGGCACCATGTCTGCCAGTCTGTTTTCCTACTTTTTTCATTTAGATTAAGGTCAGCCTGTTAATTAAATACAACGTACCTCTAGAAGTCTGCAGCCATCCTCCACTCACAGAAACTGCACAGAGCAAACACTCTTTCATCCAGGATCGAGTGTTAGTACCACCTCTGAAGCCTTCTTCGGGTTCCTTCTCGGTGCCTTGCTACATCTCAGAAGAGCCAAGCTCCTGCTCCCTAACATTAAGGATTCATCTCCTTTGTGTCACAATTTATTATGTAAAGAATTCTTCGAGTATTTCCCCTCTCACTTGTACTTAGTCCTGTAATTAGGAGATTAATTTACCTTGTGTTTAATTGTAAATCATTCTCATTGCTAAGTAATGCTCTGTTGTTGTGAATAATTACAATGTATTGGGCCATTCTGCTGGTGATGACATTTTGATTATTTCTCGTGGGGTACTCCTGTGAATCATGCTTCTAACTTTGGGAAGTGGAAAGTGCATTTCTAGTTAGTCTGGAACTAGAAGCGGATTTCTGGATTATAGATGTATGCACATTTTCAGCTTCTGTTAATACTAATATTTTTCCAAAGGTGTTGCCTTTTTAAATTTAATTTAATTTTTCCGGGTTTTTTTCTTTTTTTTCTTTCTTTCTTTCTTTTTTTTGAGAGAGAGGGTTTCACTGTGTATTTCAGGCTACCCTCAAACTTGGGGTGATCCTCTTGCTTCAACCTGAGTGAAGGGATAACAGGCATGCATCACCATGTCCACTTGAATTCTTTTAAATATTACAAATACATGTATTAAGAGTTTCAATGTGTCCATATTTTTAGCAATAGATACATGTATTGATGTTTCCTAACTATCGTTTCAGCATTTCTACTTGGTATATAGTTCTTCTTCAACCTCTTCTCACTCCCTTTTTGTTTGTTCCTTACAGTTCAGGCTGCTCTTGAACCCACTGTGTAGCCCAGGCTGGCCTCGAACTCACAGTGATCCCCCTGCCTCAGCCTTCTCAGTGCTGGGATTATAGGTGTGCGCCACCATGCTTAGCTTTTTCAACCTCTTCTACATGTTTTTGTTTTGTTTTGTTTTGTTGTTTTTAAATACATAACAGGGCCAGAGATATATATAGCTCAGCAGCACAGCACCTGTCTGGCAAGTGTGAGGTTGTGAGTTCAATTCCCAATAGCCAAAAAAATAAAAAAAAAATTTAAAAAACGAAAGAAACACATACCATAAAAATTACTGTCCTAGTCTTTGGTTTCTTTCCTTGTGATTGGTGGTGGAACTTGGGGTTTTGGGACATGCTGGACAAGCACTCTGCCATCAAGCCACTTCCCACCTGGCCGCCCCAGGCAGGCGCCACCAAGCCCAGCTCCATATTAATAATATTTATTTATGTATTTGTCTTTTTGCAACAGGGTCTCACTATGCAGTTTAGGCTGGGCTTGGGCTCACTTTGTAGCCCAGGCTGGCAACAATCCTGCCACATTGTCCTGAGTGCTGGGACTACAGGCATACACCACCACACCCGGCTCACATTAAAACCATTTTTAAATGCAGGGCTCAGGGGTGTGAAACAGATTTAGAACTTTTTTATTTTGTACTCTCAACTCTGTCCCCTTTCCTACTTTACCCTGCTAACAATCACTCTACTTTCTGTTCCTATGAATTTCATAGTTTCAGCACCCTTAGAGAAGTGCATTCATGCAGTCTTTGTCCTTCTGTGCCTGGTTTAATGTCCTTGAGATTTCATCCATGCTGTGCCTGTGGCAGGATTAAGGATCACTCACACCCCATTGTGTGTATGGGCCGAGTTTTGTTTGCTCATCTTTGTTGACCACTTGGGTCAGTCACTCTGAACGCAGGTGTGCAAAGATCCCCCTCATGCGCCTCCTCTCAATTTTGGATATATGCTAAGAGTTGGGATGGCTTGATCATACTGAAGCTCTAATTATAACAATTTTTAGAAAATGATTTTCTGTTTGTTTGTTTTGTGGTACTGGAGATCGAACCTCAGGGTCTTCACCCTGAGCTACCTCCTAGCCCTTTTTATTTATTTTTTAAATTTTTACTTTTGAGACAGGGTCTTGCTATGTAGTTTAGGCAGGCCTTGAATTCATTATGGAGCCCATACTGGCTTTGAATTTACAGTGATCCTTTTGCCTCAGCCTCCCAAGTGCTGGAATTACAAACATGCACCATCAGATGCACAAGGTCTTCCTAAGTCACTAAATTTCCCAGTCTGAGCTCAAACTTGGAATCCTCCTGCCCCTAGCCTCCTATAGCTCTGTATCTTTACAGGTGTGTGCCACCATGCCTGGCTTGGGGGGAGCTTTAAACATGATTGGATGATTTTGTGTATTGGTTTCCTGTAGATTAATAGACAGTAGAACCAGTAAGCAATATTTTAAATTTGGAAGCCTTTTTCTCACCACAAGGCCATAATTTGGTGGAATCTAAAGAGATCAATAGTTAAATTCAAATTCGTCATATTTTGCATTCATCTGGTCAACTGCTCTACCTTAGTTTATGATGAAAGTTGATCTGACACATTCTTTTGGTAGCAATAAATTATAGAAGTTACAGGGTCACTGCTTTATGTATTATTCTATACAGCAAAATGATTCAGTGAACTGTAGATCTGTAACTTCCTCACATGCCTAAATGTCAGTGTTCACATATATTTGTTCATTTATTTATTTTTAGTGAAGCGTGGAGGCTTCAGCCTGTAATCCTAGTACTGAGAGAGGCTGAGCCAGAAGGATCACAACTTTGAGTCCCATGTGAGCAATTATGCCAAAACCCTGTCTCAAAATGAAAAATAAAAGCCAGGTGTGGTGGACTCTGTGATCTCAGCACTTGGGAGGCTGGGGCTGGAGGATCACCTTAAGTTCAACGCCAGTCTCCAGTATACATCCAAAAACAAAACAAAACAAAAACTTAAAAATTGAAAAATGAAAGTGCTGGGGATAAAACTGGTAGTAAAGTGTTCCTTGGTTGAATCCCCATTACTGCCTATATAGACAGACAGAATATTAATTTATGTTATGTATTCTGATTCTGGGAATTGAACCCAGGGCTCACTGAGCTACATCCTCTTAACATGTTTTCCTCCTGCTTCAACCTCCTCAGTAGCTGAAGTTACAAACACTTTCCACCATGACCAGGGTTAATCTAAATCTAAACGTTGGCACTTGTGGTTCTTTTCATTCAGTTGTTTGTCCTGTTCACATTTGTGGAAAAACAGAACAGTTGTTATGTTTTCCTGATCCCGTTTTCTCTTTTGCAAACCATAATGATAATGAACCAAAACACAGGCTCTCTGCAAGTTCAGATTCCTCTTCTGCCTGCCTTTTGTTCACCATGTGAATTGAAATGCTTTTCGTTCGTATGGATTGTGTGGAGACAAGTACGAGACAGTGGACAGTCTTCTAGAGGCTTCTAGAGGCCTCAGCCCCTGGTGATACATAATAGGTTGTTTTTTTTTTTTAATAAACTGAAATAGAGTCATACAGAGCTTTAAAAGGAGTAGCCATTGCCTTCACACTTAGGATGCTCATTTTCCATAGATAAATACATTCTGCTTTTGCAGGTTATCAGAAGAAGCAGTGAGGAAGAGAAGGTTCTTTGTTTGGTCCGGCAGCGCCCAGGCCACCAGTGTCAGACTGCTGTGATAGTGGTGCTCATCATGTTGTGGGATGGCATCCCTCTGCCGATGGCGGACAGACTGTACACGGAGCTCACTGAGAACCTAAAGTCATACAATGGTCACCCGACAGACCGAAGATGTACCCTCAATGAAAAGTAATCAAATCTGTTTTGTACCACTTTGAAATTCAGATCTCCAGTTTATCATGGGAAATTATTACTTAACTACCAACTCAGTATATTAAATGGGATAATGAGATTTAAGGTGCTATGGAGCTAAAAGCAATCAGCATTTTCAGAGAGTTATTAAAACCAGACTCCATGGTGCGTGCCTCTGATTCTTCACTTGGAGCCTACAGCAGGAGGATCCTGAGATTGGGTTCCACCTGGGAATGTAACCTAACATGCAGGCCTTGGCTTCAACCCCCAGTATTGCAAGGACCACAGCTTTTGGGGTGGTGCTGGTGCCCGAATCCAGGCTCTTCCTCAAGGCTTAATGGGCACCCCCAGCCCTAAACAGAACAACGCCCCTAGTCCCTAGGGGATTTTTTTGTCTGCTTCCCTCTTCACTACCTGACCCTACTCACACAGTGGGACGGAAAGGGATTTTAACAGAAAGTTCCTCCTAAAGGGCTGGCAGCATCTGTGTTTTCTCTTTTCACAGTAAGAGATTAGCTGTTTTCTTATGTTCTTCTGATAAATGTGTTGTCACATTTGAGTTTGAGGCCATTTAATAGGGAAAGGGCATCAGTGTGAGTGTGATTGTGTTCTAATTACTGCGAGTCCTTTTCTGTGGTTAAGAGCCACTGGCCATTCCTTTATTATCTGCTTCCTTTCAGAAAGGGTCGAGCAGGGGTCACAGTCTGTTGCCCTGGCTGATGTTTAACTAGAAGGTCACTTGTCCTTGTGTAGTGCTTGAGTGCTGGAACTGCAGATCTGGGCCTCCACACTGACCCTTTCTTATTTTCTTTGTCAGCTTTTAATTAATCTAGGCCAGTTTTCTAAAGGATCACTGTTCATTTTGTCTCCATTTTTATATACTGGGGCTAGTAAAGCTTTGTCCAGGATGTGTTTGCAAATACTTTTCCTAGTTTGTCTTTATACTTTTTGCTAGGCCATCTTTTACAAAAGTTTCTTTAGTTATGCAGTCAAACAGATCTGACCCTGTTTGAGTTTGGATTTTAAAAGGTGGTTAGGTATGTTTCCCTCTTTTACAAGTTATATGATAATAGACCCATGTTTTCTTTTAGTACTTGTTAAGAACATTTCCCGTGTACAGGAGATTAAATCTATGGCCTTGTATATGCTACCAAGGAATCACATCCTCGGCCCTATACTACATAGGGCTGCCCTGTGTGGTGGCACTCTGGGAGGCTAAAAGAGGAAGATCCCCCCATTTTGATCTCAGCTTGAGCAACTTAGCAAGACCCTGTCTCAAAATTTTAAAAAGGCTGGGAATGTAAGTCAGTATGAAGGCCCTGGATAGAATCCCACTACCCCTTAAAAGTTATTATTCAAAATAAAAGTTTAAATATATATATATGTATAATTGTCTTCCTAATCCACACACAAAATTAACATCTGCTAATTATTTTATTCCGTGGAGATAACATTTGTTTCATGAAATTCTTTTCTAAAGGTTATAAATACCTTGATTTATTTAATCCTTCCAGTAAGTTAATGAGTGTTTTTATTTTGCCTAATGTAGATATGCCAAGTCACTTTTTTTTTAAAACTTCGTTTTTACAGAAAACATGTAAGAATACTTCAGTGGCTGGGCGTGGTGATGCATGCCTTTAATCCCAGCACTCGGGAGGCTGAGGTAGGAGGAGCTTTGTGAGTTCCAGGCCGGCTGGGGCTCCAATGCGAGCGCAAGGCTGGCCTGAGCTACATAGTGTGACCCTGCCTCAAAAAACCAGGGCTGGGAGTTTGGCTCAGTGGCTTAAGTGCCTACCCCAGTGCCGCAGAAAAACAAAGAATACTTCAGTGATGCTGCCGGGCGTGGTGGCACATGCTTAAGGCAGGAGGATCATTGGGAGTTTGAGATCAGCCTTGAACTGACTGCATAACAAGACCCTGTCTCAAACATACACACCCACACACTTCAGCGAACTTTTATATACTCTTATCTAGGTCCAGTATTACTTATGTTTTTATATACATATATAGGCACACAATAAACATAGTGTCACTCTTGATTTACTTTATTTATTTATTTATTTATTTATTTATTTTTTCCTTTTTTTTTTTTTTCTTTTTGAAACAAGATCTCGCTATGTAGTTCAGGCTGGCCTTGAGCTCACTTTGTAGCCCAGGCTGGTCTTGAAGTAGCAAAGATCCTCCTGCCTCAGCCCCCCAGGTGCAGGGATTACAGGCATGCACCACCCTGCCCGGCTGATTTACTTCTTTTATTTGAAAGCATTTATGCCTTCTCACCCTAGTATTCCATCAGAGTGGATTTACCTAAAAATAAGGATGTTCTTTTATATAACCACAATGTGATTATTAGAATAATGAAATTTAACTTTAATGGAAATACACAATCTTGTAATGTATTACTCTACTCCCAGAGTTGAGGGGGCAGGAAAGGGGATTTTGAGTTTGAGACCAACCTGGGCTACATCACAATACACTGTCTCAGTAAACAGAAAAAAAGATCTATTATATGATTTCTTCTTCACATTCAAACATGTAGTTTCCACTAATACACATCATAGTAATTTCCCCCCATCTCAGATTTCAATGTGTTTTATTATTTTGTCTTTTTGGTATCTAAATCCAGCTATCTTGGTCTTTGCCCTTAATGACATTGAAAGTATTGACCAGAAAAGGATATTTTTGTTGATTCTTAGTTAGTTTTGGTTTGTCTTTTTCCTTCTGATTCAAATCTGCTTTAGAATTATTGGCAGTTAAGCCAACTATGGAGCCACTTGCCCATAATGCCAGCACTCAGGAGGGCTGAGGCAGGAGGATTAGTGCAAGTTAAAGGCCAGCCTTTAACATAGTGAATTCAGGACCACCCTGAACACTGTCTTAAAAAAAAGAAAAAGAAAAAGAAAACCAACAACAAAAATAGGAAAATAAACATCATTAGCAGTTGTACTACACTCAACGTTAAACAAACTATCTAAAGTTAATTTGCTCCTTTTTGGTGACATTGCCTGAGGAAACTATTAAGTCTCACAATTTGTCATATTTTAAAAATAACAGTCAATAGTAAGTTAAACTACATTTTTCTCTTCTATCAATGTATTTTTTCTGAGGCACATAAATTACTTCTTTTTTCCCTTTGTTTGGTAGCTTTAATCTCCTTGTGAAATTTCAAATTTAATCCCTTTTTCATTTGCGTCTCATTTGTCTTTTTCAAGTTATTGTGCTATCTTGTGCTCCTTCAAAGTATCCATACCAGCCGGGCGTGGTGGTGTACACCTTTAATCCCAGCACTCTGGAGGCTGAGGTAGGAGGAGTGTGACTTCCAGGCCCCCTTGGGCTACAACAGGAGCGCAAGGCCGGCCTGAGCTACATAGTGTGACCCTTTCTCAAAAAACTAGGGCTGGGAGTTTGGTCAGTGGCTTAAGCACCTGTCTGGTAGGCGTAAGGCTGTGAGTTTGATCCCTGGTGCCACAAAAAAAAAGAAAAGAAAAGAAAAAAAAAAATCCATACCGCCTATGTAAGAAGTTTAAGGGAAAGTTAGTATAATTGAACCAGTGTTCAATTTTTCCCTTCATAGTTGTATCTTGACTCTTTCTTTCTTTCTTTCATTTTCGTTTTTGTTTTTGTTTTCGTTTTCTGAGACAGGGTCTCACTGTGTAGTTCAGGCTCACCTTGAACTCATAGTGCTCCTCATGCCTCAGCCTCCGGCGTGCTAGGATTACAGGCATGTGCCATCATGCCCAGTTTGTCATTTTACAAGTACTTCATTTATTCCATTAGAAGTTTTAACTATTATGTAAATTTAAAATCACTAGAACAGTGTGTGATATTTTCTTGGTGATATATATATATATATATATATATATATATATATATATATATCCTATCCCTTGGGCTTCACGATTACCCAAAAATGCTACATTTACCAAATTATTGCTAAATTATTCTCATTTTCATACTCAGTCTTTCTTTAAAATAGACAATGATTTTACATTCAATATGTCATATTCTCTTTTAATTCTCAGAAAATTAATGTCAGTCTCATTTTTGACATAAAGGATGTAACATGCAAAAAGATAGTGCGGCATTCTAATTTTTCTTTCTGATAGGGAGTAAATCCTGGATTTAAAATCCAGACACAAGCTGGCCATGGCGGTGTATACCTGTAATCTCAGTACTTGGGAGCCTGAGGCAGGAAGATTGTGACTAGTTTGAGGCCAATCTGGACTACATAGTGAGTCCAAGGCCAACCTGGACTACATAGTAAGACCCAATCTCAAATTTAAAAATTCAGGCCCATTATTTCTTCACTTCACATATCTCCAAATCAAACAAAGTGATTGGTTTTTAGATCCCTAGATCTAAATATTTTAGATTTGTATACTTGCCATTTATTTGTATTTAACACCTTGAATGAACCTTTTCATATAAATTGTAGTTATAAAATGGATACATATAACCTGTCATTAGCTGTCATGTCTGTATTTCCAAAGTTCTGTGACCTGGAATATGTTGCCAAAGGAATTATGCCACTTTCTCAGTTGACTCCCTCACCATTACCATGTTACAGTCGTACCTGCACATGTCAAGGAATTGACCCAGAGACCTGCGGCGCTTCATTCTCTTTTGGCTGTTCCTGGAGCATGTATTTCAATGGGTGCAAATTTGGTAGAAGCCCAAGTCCCAGAAGATTTAGAATTGATCCAAGTTCTCCCTTACACGTAAGTGTCCTATTTTTTTTTAAATTATACAATGCATATGTAAGTATACTTCTTTAATTTTTTGGAACGCTAACAAAATTAAAATTTAAACAATAACAAAATACTAAATATATAAATACATAATTTAAAATTCTAAATAAATTAAGAACTTCAACTATCAACCCTGGCCTGCCTTCCCTTCTCTTGCTCCCCAAACCCCAAAGAAATTATTGTTAAAAGAACCTAGAATTCTATACCCAACCAGAGTAGAAAAAACAATTTGCCAGCATTTCAAAGACTCAGAAAGTTTACTACCCACAGACCTACTATGAAAGAATTACTAAAGGACGTAATCCAGAAAGAAGATATGTGAAACCGGAACGAGTCTGTAAGGAACACGTGGCCATGGTGAGCAAAGAAATTAGTCAACCTTGGTGTTAAGTTTTAATAAGCTAAATACTTAAATTTTTTAAATATAAAAAAGAAGCTATAAATATAACTGCATATTCTTTTCAAATTGAGGGTGGGAAGGCAGGGGGAGGTGGTATGGCTCAAAAGAGATGAAGTATGGTAAAGTTTTCTGCTTTGTTTAGGGGAGGAGGATTTAATTAACTCGAACATCTGTGTTTTCCAAATTTGGAGTAGTGACCAAAAGTACAAAATGTAATGTAAACCCCTAGCCACATACATTCATAGAATTAAGTAAAATAAAAGTAAAAGAATACAATACTTACCTTAAAGTTAATATAGTTATCCTTGTGAATTTTTCTGACTTATGACAGTATTTTATATTGCATTTCATTTCTTTATAAAATGATGTTGCCTTCTAAGAATTCATGCCCCACAGTTCAGAAAATACTACTTATAAATGTTGCATATAGTTGAGAAAAGTATATGTTTAAAAAGATTCTTAAAATAATCCTTCCACAAATCACCAGAAGTGGTTTACAAATTGCTAGCATGCAAGATAAATAGAAAACACAAGCTGGGCGTGGTGGTGCATGCCTTTAATCCCAGCACTCGGGAGGCTGAAGTAGGAGGAGAATTATGAGTTCGAGGCTACCTTGGGCTACAACGCGAGCACAAGGCTGGCCTGAGCTACACAGTGCAATCCTGCCTCAAAAAGGGCTGGGAGTTTGGGCTCAGCGGCTTAAGCACCTGCCCTGGCAGGTCCTTGGTTGTGAGTTTAATCCCCAGTGCCGCAAAATAAATAAATAAATAAATAAATAAACAAACAAACTAAAATAAATAGAAAACAAAATGGAATTAATCCAACAGTGTATGTAGCACAGTTAATAACTTTCAAAAAGAGCTTAGAATTACTGAATAATCTTCTCTTTAAAGGGTTGACTATTTAGCATTTTCTAGATTTTCAAGCTGATTCAGTAAAACAATGACACAACTGAAAAGTTATTTGCAGATATTACTATCTTCTGTCTTGAGGACACAAAATAATTAAGCTGTATAATATTACAATTATTAATGGAGTTTATAGGATAGCCAAATAGTCTTATCTTGTTAACTTTCAGTAACTTGCCTATCTACCAATAAAGTATCTCAGAAAAAGTCTGGCACGTAGTATACTAGAGCCTTCAGTGGAGAACCATAAAACTTTACTAAAGGGACACCTAATATACTTGAAAATGGAAAGATCCTATGGTCATAGATGGAAGCAGTCTATGGCAGTGCTGGCAAATGTATGGTACACCTGCCGCAGCGGGCTGTTTGTTATCATCGAAAGCTCTAAAAAGTTCACCATCACTGCCCTATAGTGTGTTGTTCATTATTTTTTAAACTCATCAGTTTTCTTTCTAAATATGATGCACTGAAATTGTGTGTTAGTATATAATTATACTTTCTTTGTGGGGGCGGTGGGGTGGGTACCCGGGTTCAAACTCAGCGCCTTGCTCTTGCTAGGCAGGTGCTTGTGCTGCTGAACTAAACTCCTGGCCCTAGAATTATACTTGTGACTTTGACAAAACTTACATTTTTGTATGTTCTTCATCGTGTTAAGTCATGAATGAATGTGAGAACAGTTTGCTTGTGATTTGTAATAACGCATCACGCCTTACAGTGCTTGTGATCCAGGAGGAATCGTGGTCATTCCAGGCACTGTCAAAGTTCCATGTGGCTGAAGCTTGGCAGGCAAGGGCCTGGGAGGTGCACGCAGCAGTCTTGTAAGCCACAGCAAGAGGTTTGGAAGATCATAGGAGGGTTTTAGGAGGAGGAAGAGACTCACACTGGGTTCTCTCTGGGTGCGTTTCAAGTGTTGTTTTGGAATTAGCCAGGCATGGGTTTGCAAGAGGAGCTCCTCACCTGTGAGTGAGTGCAGGAAGCAGGCACGGTGGCTTGGAACAGGGTTGTCACACAGGGATTGGTGAGTGGTGGTGGGTTGGAGGCGCCACTCCTGGATATGCAGTACAGTGCTAGAGAACTGGGTTGACAGAGCAATGGTCATGCGTTCAGTCTGAGCATTGGGGTTTGAAATTCTGAAGGGAAATCTAATCAGTAACCTCAAGTCAGTACTGCTGAGAGTCAGAGAGGATGTCTGGGTGGTGATTATGGCCATGAGTATAGATACTGGGGTCACCAGAAATCAGGTATAATAAGATTTTCTAACATTTCCATCAATAAAAGTATACACTAATTACCATAGTCTGCATTATTGTTCTAGCAGTAAAATACAACAGCCACCTAACCCAATATTGTATGACCAAAAAAAAAAAAAAAAATCTTAAAAAAAAAAAAACCTAAATCTAAATCAATAGAAAACAAGGATGTTTTATGGATACCAGATTGAGGCATGTGAAATAAACATCACAGAACTGAGTTGCTGTAGAGTCTGTCCTATCGGGTGGCTCTGGCTTTTTCATCCAGATCTTGTCACATGGGAAGTGAGCTGCTCCCCTCCGCTGTGTTTAGGGCATCTCCACCGAACAGCTCGCCTGCGCTGCTGCCTCCTTCCACTCTTCCTCTGTCCTTGCTCTCAGTCAGCTTGTGACTGACTTACATGAGTCTGCTCCTTTCTCAAGCTCTAACTTGACTGAAAATGTAATCATGTTGGAAAAACTTACAGTGATCTCTCAACTACTGTTCCCAGGGTCTCCCTTCTCTCTGTTCCTCCTCATACCATGGTCACCTGTTTTTAACACAGACTTCTATTAGAAAATGTGTGTAGCAACCCAGGTTGTTAGGTGGCGTTCATAGTCCCCATCATCCCAGCAAATCTTACTCAGCGCAGCTGTTCAGGTATAGAAGACACAACATTGGTCATAGACAACTAGCTGCCCAATTGACTACTTCTGTTCTACCAGAGGAGGCATCTACTAAACCTGTCCTACTCACTTTAGCATTCTAAAAAGAAGAAATAATGATTCATGGTATTATTTTTTTCATGGTATTGTCTTAAGGACATAGGCGTTATATTTGAGACTCAGCGTAGGATGTGGTACATTTTAAGTGCTTTATGCATGTTTGTCCCTTCTCTGTTATTGCATAATGGCACCTTGATCACATTATGTCCCCTTGAATGCTCTATTCACTATATTCCTTTGTCACTAGGAACCTGGTATTCATTGATTTCAAGTACCCGATACTGTTTAATAAATATAAAGTATGGTTCTCATCCTTAGCAACATGAGCACTTCTGCAAGTTAACCATTAACAGTGTTTAGTTTTCTACCTAACTTATAGCAATTCTCCTTTTAAAAGATCTAATTAGGCGTAAAAATTCCTAACAGTTCAGATTAAGAAAAAGAGGCTCTTGTTTTCTGTGGTAGCTATTTTGTTATGGTAAGTATAGATTATGCATCAACAATTATTTCTGGTAAAGTTTCATACCTTATGCTCATTTACATGTTATTATAAAATAACCTAGATGAACCGTCTTTTCTTATAGGAAAAAAACCTGGAAGATAATTTGCAGAGTCTGGCTACAGAATTAGCTCCAATTTATAAGCAATTTGCTCCTGTTGCTTATCAAAACCAGGTATGTTTTGGAATCTTATAGTGCTCATCAGCATGGTTCAAATTTCTGTGTAGAGTGGAATGTAGTGATGCACACCTGTAATCCCAGCACTTGGGAGGCTGAGACAGCAGGATTGCCACAAGTCTGAGGCCATCGTGGACTACACAGTCATTTTGAGACCAGCCTGAACTACAGAGCAAGTCCTTGTCTCAAAAAACAAAAATATTTTTCCTACACTTTTAAAGGCCTTATTCATAGAAAACTTTTTCAAATTTGAACTTTAATGTATATTTTTTGTTGAATATATTTACAAATGATATAGTATTTTAAAGTGTATCATCCTGTTACAGCAATTTGATTAAAATACCAGGATGGCAGAATTATGACTGTTTCTACTTTTGAGGGGCATGCTAAGGATTGAACCCAGGGCCTCACACAGGAGAATCCTTAGAATGTGAGAAATTATTTAGAAGCCATACATAAATTGAAAATAAGTATAAATTTTAAAATATATATATGGTTCTAGATATTAAACCCGGGGCTACATACCCAGCATCAAAAGTCTGGTTTTTTTTTTTTTTTTTTTTTTTTTTTTTTTTTTTTTTTTTTTTTTTTTTTTTTTTTTTGCGGCACCAGGGATTGAACTCACAGCCTTGCGCCTGCCAGGGCAGGCGCTTAAGCCACTGAGCCAAACTCCCGGCCCTGGGTTTTTGAGGCAGGGTCGCACTATGTAGCTCAAAAAGTCTGTTTTCTTAAAAATCTTTATTTTATTCAGATTCTTTTGAATAGCATGCTGTCTATTAAATTCCAGCTTTTGTTTTTTGTAATTCTTTAGTTAATAAGATACAGGGTACTGTGTTGCCCAGGCAGGCCTCAAACTCCTAGGTTCAACATACTCTCCTGCCTCAGCCTCGTGAGCAGCTCCAGCTTTTCACTTTCTAAAAAGCTATGGGCTAGTGATGTAGCAGTGGTACAGTGCTGGCCTGGCATTTACATGCCCTGGTTCTGAGTCCCAGCCCTGGAAAAACTGTGTGCATTTCTGCTTTGTGTTGTCATAAAGCTCTGTGTCTGTAATTCACATCTTTTTATGGGTTTTCTGTCTCTTAAAGGTGCGTTCTGTGCTTCCCTTGTAGGTGGAATATGAACATGTTGCCCGAGAATGCCGGCTTGGTCGCAAGGAAGGGCGTCCATTCTCAGGGGTCACTGCCTGCCTGGACTTCTGTGCCCATCCGCACCGGGACATCCACAACATGAACAACGGAAGCACTGTGGTACGCACCTGGGGGCCGCATGTCGGGAAACTCTGTTGCTGCACGCTTGGGCTGCAGCCCTTGCCTGTGATCACTGTGGTGACAAACCTATAAGGCGTGCTTAGGCATCATGCAGGTGCTGTTTATTAAAATTATCAGTGTCTTTCCAGTGTGGTATATAACAAGCCTCACTTTGTTGCCATGTTTAAATCATTTTTAATTGTGTTTTTGATGGGAGAAAGATGTACAGGATTATTTACAGCCACAACTCTGCTGTCAAACTGTGGTGATGCACACCTGTAATGCCAGCACCTGGGAGTCTGAGGCAGGAGGAAAACATACGGTTAACTAAGTTAATTTTCCTTTTTGCCTTGTGTACTTCAGGGTTTTTGTGAGGCAATATTGCCAAGTTTGATTTAATTTCGTTTGAGTTTTTGAGGCAGCATCTTTGTAGTCCAACTTCCTGTACAGTGTCGAATTCATGACCTTCTTCCTCCCTCAGCCCGGTGACTCTGAGATTTGTGAGGCAATGTTGCCAAGTTTGATTTAATTTCATTTGAGTTTTTGAGGCAGCATCGTTGTAGTCCAACTTCCTGTACAGCGTCAAATTCATGACCTTCTTCCTCCCTCAGCCCGGTGACTCTGAGATTATTGGCATGTACCACTGTACCCAGCAGTGGTTCTTGCTCCCAGTCTGTGAATATTCCAGAGTACCAGCGTTGTTTGCACCAAGTTATGTGCACCATGTTTCTAGTCAGGAACATAATATCCTGAAATGGGCCAAAATCTTTGTGTCTTTGTTCTGTGGTGTTTGTGTTTATGCTGGGCACTGAACCCAGGGCCTTGGACTTGTCAGGCAATCACCATAACACATTGAGTCACACCCCAGTGCCCAACGTATCAAGAGCCACTTAGATTAGGTAAAAGGTAGAAGACCCAGCAGAAGTCATGCAGCAGGCTTTCTTGGAGAAATGAGTATATTTGCATACTGCCTTCATGTCACCCTGTGTGGACTTTTAATTTTTGAGTCAAGGTCTCACTAAATTGCCTGTGCTAGATTTAGGATCCTCCTGCCTCAGCTTCCCTAAATGCTGGGATTACAAGTCCACACTACCTCACCTGGCTCATATCACCTTATGAAACAGAAGAGTAATCACCTTTATTTTTGCACTGAATCACTTTGTTTGATTTGCCCAATACATTTGAAACCTTTATTAAATCTTCACTCTAGGCTGTTACACTGTTGTCTTGGTTACTTTTGTCTTGTTGCTGGGATAAAATACTTGACACCCAAAATTAAGGAAGGAAAGGTTTACTTAACTCACAGTTTGTGGAGGTTTCAGTCCATAATCAGCTGGCTCCATGGCAGGGTGGCATGGCACAGGGGCAACACTTCAAGGCTGAGGAAGACAGCAAAAGCAGCAAAAGCAAATGGGGTCAGAGCAAGCCTCTTTTCTTCCCTTACAGAGTAAGCAAGCTATGCTGCTTGGGTGGATATAGCCCTCCATCTTGCTGCCTTCCTCTTGCAGACTGAGGATGGTACAAAGTAAGGACCCTGGTCCCCTGCTAAGTCACTTAGTTAAACTTCTGACCTTCTCAAATTGACACAGTGCACAATCCTAGGGCCTTAATGGCTTGTTCTCTACTCTCCAGGATGTGGAACTCCTGAATTACTTTGTTGAACTTCTAGACTTCTCAAGTTGACGCAGTATATCAAGCATAACCAGTGTGATGAGAAATAGACGAAGTAGCCTTCTCTCTTTGGTTGGTTAGCAGAAGTGTGTCCAGATAGAGTGAAGAAGGGCTGGGAATATAGGTCAGCAGCACAGCACCTGCCTGGCAGGCACGAGGTCAGGAGTTCAATCCCCGATATCCAAAAAAAATACTGAAGAGGCCAAATAATGTGGTTGCATATCATTACTATTGATATCAAATATAGTCTTTGAGACATTTTCTTTTTTTCTTTTTTTTCCTCTTTTGAGGCAGTTTCACTGTGTAACCCAGACTGGCCTCAAACTGACAGTGATGCTATTGCTTTAGCTTCTCAAGTGCTTAGGATTAGAAGCAGATGCCACCATGCCGTGCAAGCCCAGTGTTATCTCTAAGTGATGAAGTTATATAAATCTATCCTGGTGAGCCCAGTGTGGCGGCACCCAGCTGTCATCCTGCAGCACTCAGGAGGATGAGCCAGGAGGATTGCTGTGAGTTGAAGACCAGCCTGGGCTACATAGTGACATGAGACCCTGTCTCAAAAAAAAAAACGAGGTGTGTTGGCACACATCTGTAATTGTAGCATGGCAGAAGGATCCTCATGACTTCAAGGCCAGTCTGCACTATCTAGTGAGATACTCTAAAAAATACCAAACAACAACAACAAAAAGCTAACCTGATGAATCCCCAGCAAGTATGGTTCATCATCACTCTCCCATAGTTTTTTGTTTGTTTGTTTGCTTGTTTTTGTTTTTGTTTAATATACAAGGTCTCCCTGAGTAGGCGGCCCATCCTCATACTTTGGTCAGGAAATTTTCCACAAACTGCTTGGTGGTTGGGCTGGATTAGGTTTAGAGTAAAACCAAGTTTCAGTCATTCTAAATGTTCTTTTTCACTAACTTTTCAGCAGTGTTTTATGTATTTATTTTCATTCCTAGGTTCTGTTATTTTTTTATTAGTACATGTTTACAGTGCAGAATGGTTACATTTATCATGGGGGAGTTGGTGCATGTGCACACATCTTAGTTTGTTGGGGTTTTTTTGTTTGTTTGTTGTGTTTTTTGTTTTTGGGGTTTTTTTTGTCCCCTTCCCCTCCCACCCTTCCCTCCAACTCTTGGTCCCTTTCCCGTCAGCAAAAACTGTATTTCCATGTTTTTTTCCCATTAAGTTCTTTTCCTCAACCCCTTTCCTTCCCCTTGCCTCCAAATTTTCTAGTTTTGAAATTCTACCTAAATTTCTCCTTTCATTCTCTGTTTCCTAGTTTTCCTGATTATCCTCATCATATCCACTCCTTATCATCCCCTCTTTAGTCTCTCCACGGACAAGCAAACCAGTTGAAGTAAACTGGGTAAGCCAGGGATGGGTGGTACATGCCTGTAACACCACCACTCTTGGAGGCTGAGGTGCAGGATCACAAATTTAAGGCCAGCCTGGGCAACTTAGCAACTTAGTGAGACCCAGTCTCAAAAAAAGGCTGTGGGAAGTCCCTGGGTTCAGTTCCCAGTACTGGAAATCAATCAGTCAATTCAGGCATTCTGGTACATGCTTATAATGAGGGTCAGTCTGAAATTTAAGGAAAGACCATCATTTGTGCCCAGGAATTTGAAATCAGCATTTACAACATATTGAGACCCTGTCTCAAAAACAAAACAAAAAATCCAGGCATGGAGGTGCACACTTGTAGTCCCAACACTTGGGCGTCTGAGGCGGAAGGATCACTGTGAGTTCAATGGCAGCCTGAACTATATAGCAAGGCCCTATCTTTAAAAAAAAAAAAAAAATCCCGGGCTTGGTGGTGCACGCCTTTAATCACAGCACTCGGGCTGCTGAGGTAGGTGGAGTGTTGTGAGTTCAAGACCGGCTTGGGGTACAACGTGAGCGCAAGGCTGGCCTGAGCTACATAGTGTGACCCTGCCTCAAAAAACTAGGACTGGGAGTTTGGCTCAGTGGCTTAAGTGCCTGTCTGGCAGGTGAGAGGCTGTGAGTTCGATCCCCGGTGCCGCAAAAAAAAAAAAAAAAAGTAAAAAATAATTTAAAAGCTTGGTTGAATTAAACATGTATCAATTAAAGATTTCTGATTTCAAACGCTTTTAAACTATTACCAGTTTAGACTCTATGGCTGTTCTCCAACCTAGCTTATAAATGCTAATATAAATACTAACAAAGAACTGAGAGCTTAACGCCTATATCTAGTTTTGCTTTACCATCTGTCCTGCTTACTTTTCTCATTGCTAGGACAAAATACCCATGTTAAAAAAAGGAACAGTTTATTTCAGCTCACGATTTGTAGAGGTTTCAGTCCATAGTCAACTGGCTCCAAGGCAGAAGCAGTGTGGCAGAGAGGTTTCAAAGAGGAGAAATAGCCCATGGCAGAGCAGGCATGAAACAAGCAGCACAGAGAGACTGCCTTCCTTCTTTTCCCCTGTAACCTACCCAGGATAAAAGCATAATGGTGGGTGGCAGCCATACCTAGTACTATGAACCACAGCCTTAATCCAACATCACACAGCCATGATCCAGCCACTGCCAAAAGCCCCTCCTGTAAGTGCTGAGGTTTGGGGGACAACTAGATAGCTCCAAGCCATTCCACCATCTGTGTTCATCGAGTTCCATTGGGAAAACCAAGACACCTTGAAAGTCATATGTTCCTAGCCGGGCGTGGTGTCGCACGCCTTTAATCCCAGCACTTGGGAGGCTGAGGTAGGCGGAGCGTTGTGAGTTCGAGGTCAGCTTGGGCTACAACTCGAGCACAAGGCTGGCCTGAGCTACACAGTGCGACCCTGCCTCAAAAAACCAGGGCTGGGAGTTTGGCTCAGTGGCTTAAGCGCCTGCCCTGGCAGGCGCGAAGTTGTGAGTTCAATCTCCGGTGCCGCAAAAAAAAAAAAAAAAGAAAGTCATATGTTCCTGTTTCATTTATTTCCAGTCTTTATTAGCTTAGAGTGAGCTCTTATCTCTATGGAGAATGTTTTAATGAAAAATAATAAAATCATTTCACATATTTATGATGGAGTCCTAGTGATATTTGAAAAGTAATTACAACTGAAATATTAGTTGATACAGCAGAATATTAATATTAAGTTGCAAAGGTCAGGAAGTCTCTTTGTGATAGTTCATTTCCGTTTATCTACAGTGTGTAAGAATAACCCTGAGAATTGAAGGAGTTTCTGAGCATGATGGTGCACACCTGTAGTCCTAGCACTTGAGAAGCTGAGGCAGGAGGGTCACCATGGGTTTGAGGCCAAGGTGGGCTACATAGTAAGTTCAAGGCCAATTACTTCATGAGTTCAGGACCAGCCTGAACTACATAGTTAGTGAGTCCCTGTCTCAAAACAACACCAAATAAAACAAGTAAGACGGACTGTAACTGATTGGTAAAACATGCTTCCACATGCAGAGCCCTGGTTCCTTGTCCAGTATCCCTTAAGCAGTAGAGTAACAAGCAGGGAAGAGATAGGGTACATTGAAGGGAACATTTTTTAGAAGTGTATTTCCCTTAGTACTCTGCATGTTTGCAGTCTGTAGTGGTTATACTTGTTGAGCAGAGTTGGTGCATGTACATAACAGACTTCATTCTTTGTAAGAATTCCATCCCCACCCCAAGAAAACATTTTAAGTAAATACATAAATCTATAAGAGCAGTACATTTATTTATAGTATACCTCACTGGAATACAAGGGAAAAAAATGGCTCAGAAGGAAAATAAAAATGCCCCAGGCTGGGCATGGTGACATTCACCTGTTGTCCCAGTGCTCTGGGAAGCTGAGGCAGGAGGATGGAAAGTCAGAGCCCATTGCTTGATTTAGCAACCTAGCATGGCTGTCTGAAAATGTGCAAAATGCCGAGATGGCGCTCAGCGTACAGGGCCCAGGTTCGGGGCCTGGTGCTGCCAGGAGGGAAGACAACATGGGCCAGGACCTGCGCTCCCACCTGCCCCTCTCCTCCCTGCAGGTCTGCACTCTGACCCGGGAAGACAACCGCTCCCTGGGCGTGGTCCCTGAGGATGAACAGCTCCATGTCCTCCCACTGTACAAACTCTCCGATACCGATGAGTTTGGCTCCAAGGAAGGCATGGAAGCCAAGGTCCGGTTGGGGGCCGTGCAGGTCCTGCAGCCCACACGGAGGAAGAGGACACGGTTTACGCAGCCGGTGCCTCGCTCTGGGAAGAAGCGGGCGGCAATGATGACCGAGGTCCTGGAGCGCAAGATCAGAGCGGTGGAGAAGAAGCAGAGTCCTCGGGTCAAGCGGAAGAACAACTCCGCCGTGGCAAATAACAGCAAGGCGACAGCACTGCCTGCCCCAGGTGAGTCCGGGACCTGCCTGCCTGCTCTGTGGCCTTGTGTGGGCAGAGGGTTCGGACTTCCCCTGCACCTGCTGTTCACTGTCCTGTGTCTTTGCTGCCCCATTGGAGATGAGCCAGTATGAGAGAAGATGTTAGTTCATTCACTAGTTAGTTACTCTTTTACTGTTTGTTTGAGACAGGGTTTTACTATATGTTCCAAGCTGTCCTTAAATTCACAGTGTAGCGCATGCTGGCCTCAAACTTGTAGCAACCATCCTGCCTCAGTCTCCAAGTACTGGGATTGCACCCAACTAACTAGAATCTCATTTGACTTGTTATTATAGTTTATTTAGGGCTAAAACTAAGACACTGACTATATTTCTATGTATATACTAGAGTTAAAAGTCCACAAAAAGCAACACAGATTTTTGGGATCTTTTAATTTTCTTTATTTCTTTATTTATTTTGGTACTAATAATTAAACTCATGACCTCATGCTTGCCAGGCAGGCACTGTGCTGCTGAGCTATATCTACTGCCCTTGGGGTGTTTTTTTTTGGTTTGGTTTGGTTTTTTTATCATTCTGTGATTTTCCTGTGTATTTTCAAGCCTCACATATTCTTCTTGGCATCAATGAAATGACAGCACTTCCTGGAAGTCTTCTTTGGTCAACTCTGGCATCCATCTGAGTCATGCAGTGGCCATGGCAGTCCTGGGGGCTGCTGACCAGGGCTACATCTACTTGTGGCTGTCACAGGAGATCAGCTGTAGATGTGGCCTTCGAGTGAGGTCCTGTGTGAGCAGTCAGCGGTGGGATCATTGGAGAAGCAGTGTTCCAGTAGAGAAAGACCAAGCACTCGGTCTAGTGGCAGAATCTACCTGTGTATTGGAGATGGGCAGCAATGGAAATAATAGGGGAAGAGGTCAGAGAAGTGAGCTGAGGCTGAATAACTTGCCTAGGTTTTGAGGACCAGCCTGCCTTGTGAGCTACGGGAGACCGGATCATAGCAAGGCTTGATCAGGCTCCAGCATAGGCCTGGTTACTGGGTTGAAACCAGAATGAACTGGGCCAGATGATACAACTGTAGGGAAATAATAAAAAGCCCCTCCTAAGCCGGGAGACTGAGGCAGGAGGATCGTTGAGAGTTCGAGACCAGCCTGGGCTACAAAGTGAGCCCAAGGCTAGCCTGAATTGCATAGCAAGACCCTGTCTCAAAAAGATTAAAAAAAAAAAAAAAAGCCCCTCCTAATAACACAGAGAGGATGGAGCTAGTGCCACAGTGGCCAAGGAATGAGGACAAGAGAAATAGCTGGATTAGACATCTTTGTGAGTTTTCTTTGTTTTTGTTTGAGACAGGGTCTCACTGTGTAGCCCATGCTGGCCTTAGACTCAAGCAATCCTACCTTAGCTGAGTGGTGGGGTTACAGGTTTGTAATACCACAGAGTATGTTTTGAAGAGAACTTCAGTTGGATTCCTGATATATTAAGTGTGGAGTTAACTGGATGTGATGGTGTACACCTGGAATCCCAGCACTCTCAAGGCTGAGGCAGCAGGATCCTTATGTATTTGAGACAGCCTGGGTCACATAGTGAATTCAGTCTTGAAGGATGCAGGAATCGTCAACCAATGAGGACAGATGAGTGGGTCTGGAGAGGTAGATGGGGAGGCGAGAGCTCACGTTTTGATGTGTCCAGTGGAGATGTAAGATATTGGAAGATAAAACCTAGAGGACAGCACGCACTGAGACAGTAGTTACATTCAGCAAGGAAACTAAAAGAGGTACAGAAGAAATCCAAGGAAAACCCCTGAGAACTGTGGATTTTGAGAATGAGGAGACACTAGCAGGAGAGACTTGGAAAGTCCGCTCAGGCAGGAGTGAAACCAGGCTCTCCTGTTTCAGGAAGGAGATGATCAAATCATCAGTGTTATTCCTAGAAAAGTGACTCAGAAGACAGGTGTCACTGTCACATTTGGAGGCTGTTGGTGGCCCTGCAAGATTTGGGACAGTGGTGAACTGGAGAATGAATAAAGTGGATTTCAGTGGTAAAGGAAGGATGGGAAGAATTCTTTGGGTAGCAATAAAAGGGACCAGTGGAATGCAGTGAAGATGATGGAGTTGAGACATATTTAATAGAAAATTTTTAGAAATACACAAAGTAAAAATTGTATAATGAGCCCCATTTCCCTCTCCATTGCAGAGTTTTTCAATACAAAATCATTCTTCTTTAATCTCATTCAGGCCCCACCCCTTAGAGATATGTTATTGTCACTGAGATGAGGATGTGATGGTGTACACCTGGAATCACAGCAGTCTCAAGGCTTTATAACTGCAGTACTCACAACAACACAAGTACAGAAGCCTCCTCCTGGGACCCTGCCGCCAGGATTCTAACTACTCCCTAGGAAGGGTGACGTTGCACTCCGGAGAGTGCCCGCCTAGCCCAGCCTGCACAAGGCCTGGGTTCCACCTTTGGCACTGGCAAACAAACAGAATTGTCCCATCTGTCATCTCACTTACTTCTGTTTTTTACTTTTGGTTTGTGCAAGCCCCTATCTAGGGAAAGGGCACATATTACATGTCATTGATGTTTCTTAGGTCTTTTTTTTCTTATTTTGGTACCTGGCATCGAACTCAGGACCTTGCATTTGCCAGGCGGGCACTTGTGCCACTGAGCTATATCCCCAGCCAGCCTCTCTTTTGTTTGTTTGTTTATTTATTTATTTACTTTTTGCGGCACCGGGGATCAAACTCACAACCTCACGCCTGCCAGACAGGCACTTAAGCCACTGAACCAAACTCCCAGCCCTTGTTTTTTTTGAGGCAGGGTCGCACTATGTAGCTCAGGCCAGCCCTGTGCTCACGTTGTAGCCTAAGCCGGCCTGGAACTCACAACGCTCCTCCTACCTCAACCTCCCAAGTGCTGGGATTAAAGGCCTGCACCACCACACCCGGCTGATGGTTTCATTTTTTGATATTCATATTGATTTGTGGGTTAAATGTTGTTGACCTGAGTTATCCTGAGTTATCGAGTATAAATCTATTAGATTTTACTTTACCTAATGGTTCAAGAAACAGTCATGATCTTTTGTCTGTAGTCTTAATTTCACTGCAGTTAGAAATCTTGTCATTCTTTTGTTAATTGGTTTTGTTTTAAAAAAGGATTGTCCTTATCAATAATTTAGTACAAAAAGTCAAAATAAATGCTTAAGGCAGCATAGTGGTGTGTGCTGGTTATCCTAGCACTTCAGAAGGCTGAGGCAAGTGAATCACAATTCCAAGCCTAGCCTGGGCAAGTTACTTAGAGAGACCCTTGGAAACTTTAAAAAACAAAAAACAAACAAAAGACTATGTATAGCTTGGTACAGAGGGTTCAATCCCTACTACCAAAAGAAAAACTTAACCATTTGCCTTTTATTAGTTTTTAGAACAGTGTTGCTTTTCAAGTATCTTCCAGTGTAATCAGAATGGGAAATGTAGGATTGTATCATTTTGATTTCATGAATGTTTGAACATAGGTTATTTGTCAGTGCATACTGATTGTGGCTTCTCTCCCACAAAATTGTAAAGTATTTAAAAATGTTCAGTTCTTCCCCTCTTTGATGTATAGAAACCCCTCAAACTGGCAATCCTGGTTGTTTTTAATAACTTTCTTAGCTTCTGTTACAAGATGTTCCAGGTTTATATAAATCTGCCCCATATCTAAATCTAGCTATTTCCCTAAGGAGTCCATGGACAGGGGTAATGAATTTATACTGATATTCCCACTTGGAATCAGAAGGACGGCTGGGGTGTGGCCCAATGGTAGACCACACACACACACACACACACACACACACACACACACACACGAGGCCCTGGGTTCAGTCCCCAGAACCATCCCCCCAAAACAATCACAGAGTATTCCTTACTTTCCTTTATTTGCATATCTGAAACAAATTGTTTGTTTTGCTTTTTACAAGATGAAACAATAGAGCCGGGCGTGGTGGCGCACGCCTTTAATCCCAGCACTTGGGAGGCTGAGGTAGGAGGAGCGTTGTGAGTTCGAGGCCGGCTTGGGCTACAACGCGAGCGCAAGACCGGCCTGAGCTACATAGTGCGACCCTTCCTCAAAAAAACCAGGGCCGGGAGTTTGGCTCAGTGGCTTAAGTGCCTGCCCTGGCAGGCACAAGGTTGTGAGTTCAATCCCCGGTGCCGCAAAAAAAAGAAAAAAAAAAAAAGATGAAATAATAAAATGACAGACATTATGTAATGGTAAAACAAATTCAAAAGAGAAATACTAAAAGCAAGAAAGTTATCATTTCTTCTTGGTTGTAGCTCCATTCTTCACTGATATTTAACTTTTACTGCTACGACTCATATCCAGTTCCATGCTGCTTAAAATGAGCAATCAGATTTTAATGCTCTGTGCTTCTAGTATTCCTTTATATTAGTGGCCTTATGCACAGTATTTTACCCATGGTCCCCCACACTTTTGCAATTTTATGTATAAAAGAAATTTTTTGTACATCCACTTCAAAAGACTCATTACTCTTAATATTTTCCCTTTAGCCAGGCATGATGGCACACGCCTGTAATCCCAGCACTCACGAGGCAGAGGCAGGAGGATCACCACAAGTTTGAAGCCAGCATGGGCTACATAGTGAGACCCTGTGTCAAAAAATTATTTCTTTTTTCCAATTCACATGTGTTGACAGTTTAACTTCAATATGATGCATACATCACTGATAGTTGCATAACTTTCCTTGTGTAGTGCTGCTTCTGTGTGTGTGTGTTACTAGGGATTGAACCCAGAGGCTTTGCACTGAACTACACCCCCCTACCCTATCTGTTTTTATTTTGAGACAGGGTATTACTAAATTGCCCAAGCTGGGCTCCAGGGTTTTAATCTTCCAGCCTCAGCCTCCCAGAATGCTGGGATTTCAGGCATGTGTCCCAATACCTGGTAATACTCTTTTGCTTATTTTGGTTGGTTTTTGGTTTTTTTAAAGAAAGGGTATCGCTATACAGTTCAGGCAGCGATCCGCCTGCCCCACCCACCTGAGCGCCACGATCACAGGCAGGCACTGCCATGCCTGATAAGGTATATGAATCTCTTTAGAAGTGAAAGCCATCTTGTCCCCTCGTTGTATCACCTGAAAAGAGAATTGCACCCCTGAAGCTGGTCAAGTTTTAGTGCTATGTAACTACTTATTTCCAAACATGACTGCTTTACTGTTTTTTTTTTTTCCTCTTGGTGCTAAAATTTATGACTCTTTGATTTCCAAAAACGTAGAACTTGGAAACAAATAAAGAGTCTTCAAGAAATACACTTCCATTTGATTTGAGGCCTATGGTATTATGTTAGAGTAAATAACCCACAATTGCCAGCATGGTAGGAATGATTTACCACTTAGGGCCCCAGATGTTTCCTTTGCAACTGCAAAGTTTTATATTATTTCTTTTTCTCCAATAATTGACCTTACCAGTCATGAAGCTTTTATTACACACAAATACTTATAAACAGTTGCTTATTTTTCCTTTCCAAAAATCAAACCATGAAGTACCTAAATGGCATTGAAATATCACTTTGGGTATTTAATTATTGTTCTGTGTCACCGTATTAACCCCTGCATAGTTATTCCAGTGCTTAGTTATAGTATTTACTTTATAGCCATTTAGGACATTTTTAATATTTTAAACATCATTTATCTTTTTTGGCTAAATCTTTGCATTTTCTTTTAATTGCTTCCTAAAGCAAGAATTTAAGGAACATTGTTGGTTGAGAAAGTATATCAAGGCTGAGGGTATAGCTCAGTGGTAGAGCTCTGGTGTGACATACTCCAGAACCTGGTTTCAGTCCCCGACACTGGGGGCGGGGGGTATTTTAAAAACCTTTCAAAGAAAGCAGGCAATTACCAGCCAGGCATGATGGTGTGCCCCTGTAATCCCAACACCTGGAAGGCCAAGGCAGGAGAAACACTGTGAGGTCAAGGTCAGGCTGAACTACATAGTGAGACCCTGTCTCAAAGAAACAAAAAAAGAAAGATGATAATTACCAGGGTAGTTTGTTCATTTTCACCCTTGATGTCCCTTTCTCTGTTTAGGGAAGTGAGACAGTGCGGCCTGGAATAAAAAGTGAAACTAAACCCCATTTTATCTTCAAAGGTTCAGACAACACTAAAAGCTATTCATCGGTCCCATCCATTCCTCACCCCGTGAAAGAGGCAAACCTGTCTCCAGTCTTCTGTCCCCTGAAGCCTCCTCCCCTGACCGCACCTGCAGTTAGGTACCATAAGATAGGCCCGCTGGGGTTCCCGGATCGAAGCGGCGCCGCTCCCTGCACCGGTCTGCCTGCGCCTGTGGAGGCCGCCACACACCCTGCCCCGTCCCCACCCGCGACAGAGCCCGTGGCCCAGCCCGAGCCTCCCCCTGGGCCCGCGGAGCAGCGGGGCCTGCAGCCCCCATTCCTGGCCTCTCCGCGCGAGCTTGTGTCCTGCTTCGTGGAGGAGGATGAGCAGCACTGGGAAGCAGATGAGCCGCTGTCCGACGAGGCCCTGTCCGACGAGCTGTCCCCCACCGAGGAGAGGCTGCCGCACATCGACGAGTATTGGTCGGACAGCGAGCACATCTTCCTGGACGCCAGCGTGGGCGGCGTGGCCATCGCGCCCACGCACGGCTCGGTGCTGATCGAGTGCGCACGGCGGGAGCTACACGCCACCACCCCGGTGGCCAACCCCAACCGCAACCATCCCACGCGCCTCTCGCTCGTCTTCTACCAGCACAAGAACCTGAACAAGCCCCAGCATGGTTTCGAGCTCAACAAGATCAAGTTTGAGGCTAAAGAAGCCAGGAGTAAGAAAACGAAGGGCTCAGAGCAGAAAGACCAGGCAGCTGAGGAGGGCGCTGCCCTGTTCCCTGAAGTAAATGAATTGAACCAAATCCCTTCTCATAAAGCATTAACGTTAACCCACGACAATGTTGTCACCGTGTCCCCTTATGCTCTCACACATGTCGCAGGGCCCTATAACCACTGGGTCTGAAGGCTTCTGCCCCCTTCTCAATGCCTTTGCTAGTGCAGTGTATTTTTTCAAGGTGCTGTTAAAAGAAAGTCATGTTGTCGTTTACTATATCTTCATCTCACCCATTTCAAATTTGAGGTTCAAAAAAAATACAATTTTAAATAGGGTGGGTACTTAACTGTGACTATATTTTGACAATTGGTAGAAGGTGCACATTTTAAGCAAAAATAAAAGTTTTATAGTTTTAAATACATTAAGAAATGTTTTGGTTAGGTGTTAACCTTGATAGAATCACTCAGTTTGGTGCTTTAAATTAAGTCTGTTTACTATGAACAAGAGTCATTTTTAGAGGAATTTAACAGGTTCATGTTCTCTGATGTAAAATCTAGATACACAGTGTTAACTCTACACAGCTCCTGGTGCTTAACCACATTGACACAGTTAAAAATAAGCTGAATTATTATTTTATGGTGCCATTGTTCCAACATCTTCCGATCATTGCTAGAAAATTGGCATATTCCTTTGAACCTTTGTAATAAACCAATGAAATGCTTTTTCTTTTAAAGTACTTCCTCATGTAGAAAATAATTCATTTTTGTTAGTAATGGTTGGAGGCTGTCCATAAAGTGTAAATATATATTTTAAAAGCACTTTCTATTTTTAAAAGTAACTTGAAATAGTATAGTATAAGAATCCTATTGTCTATTGTTTGTGCATATTTGCATACAAGAGAGATCATTTATTCTTGCTGTGTAGAGTTCCATCTTGTTACTGCAGTATGTAGTTGAATCATGTATGTGGCTTATATATGTCCTTTCACATTACATATTAGCTACTTATGTAAAATAGTTAATCTCTAAAATTGGAATTAGGACACATCGCCAATGTTGATTTTTTGTTTGGGTATTGGTTTTTTGTTTGTTTTTTCTTAGAACTAAAAAAGTGTCGTCAACAATAGCCTCAAATTTCTTTTACCCAGCTTCATCAATATAACCCATGAAAAGTGTTTCCAAAAGGAAAAGAGACAAAATGGGCTTCAGAAGAGTCAGATGCTTCTGATGTTTCAAGGTGATTAAACCCAAGAAAAGTTAGGTGGTAGCCAGAACTTTACCCATCCCAAATTGCCTTGATTGTTCTGAGATCCAGTCAAATGAAGAGCAAGAGAAAAAATTATCCTGTAGAAATCTTTTGAAAACAAGTTCTCCATTATTATCATATCTCCCCATCCCTTGATCAAATAGTTGAAATGCTATTATAAACATTTTGTCCACCTAGAACTATTACATTCGTTAATGTTAGTATATTGAATTTGGAGAAATGCTGACTCATCTTTTAAAAATTGCCTACATTATAGATAACAAGAAAAACGGTCCTTCCATACATTTTAGGATTCCCATTTTTTCCCCATTATTTTATTGACTTGTGTTTATAGCAACACAAAAAGGATTACCCAAACAAAATGTTTAAACAAGAACCTTCAATGAAATACTTGATTCTGTTAAAATGCAGAGGTGCTATAGCATTCAAAGTGTTAAGATTCTTTGGGAGTATAGAAACCGAAATGGTGCTTCTCCCTTGGAAATGCCATAGGAAGCCACAATTGCTAACACTCATCATTGTGGTGCAAACGCAAAGCTCTCTAAAGAAAAACTCATTGTAACTTATTAAAATAATATATATGGTGCAAAGTATCAGTTTAAAGCTTTTGACTTATCCAAGTAAAGGAATATGAAGGGATTGTAAATAACTGTATGTCCATTGATAGACCATCCTGTACCAGTAGATTTCTGCTTACTGAATATGTAAAATAGGGTAATTCATTGATGTGTTTTAGTGTTTTGTGTGCCTTAGAGTTCCGTTTTAAAACGTGTATTTTTTTTTGAGCCTAAGGTTTGTTATACATACGAGTATATAAGTGATTGTTTATTGCTTCAGCTGCTTCAATAAGGCATTTACTAGTATTAGATCAAGAAAACACCTTGTATAATTAGATTATAGGCCTTAGTTTCCACTAGAATTGTTTCCTCACCAGATTTAATGGATAAAACCTTACGGCCCTTTATCCATCTGTCCATTCCTCCCATGCACACTTATGAATACCTGCAAAATTTAAGTATCACTTTTGTTTTTCTTTGAAACACCACCTATGACATATTAAATAATTTTTTAATGACCTAAACTTTAAACACCAATGTCAATAAACAGGACTGTTGACATTTCTGAAGCTAGCTGCAGTTTACCAATACAAGTCCATGAAAACATTTACTTTCAACTAATATGTTTCCATTCCATTGTTCTTATCACCATGAGTGGGCTGCCTCCACCAGTAACCCCACTGTGGGAACCACACTTTATTCCTACTCTTTTGGATTCTATTTCTGAATTTTAACAGTTTATTACTCCCTTCTCTCCTCTGTGGCTTTTACAAAGCTTATACTTACTCAGTGTTGTGCAGCATTTGATTGTATGCTGGTGACACTGCATTTAGAATGCTCTTCCTCATGAAGAAAGGAAATAAATTCATTTGAAATTACATTTTCACTCATAAAATTGGTCATCCAACCTTATTTCTAGACCTCTATTATGTCTTACTATCATGATTGCCTTTTTTTCTTTTACCTCTTTCATAGCACTCAAAAATGGAGTTTTGACTCTTCTATCTTTGTTCATAGTGTGATCACTGCATTCAGTGATACATGATCTCAAAGTTGGCCCAGCTGATTTACAATATATGATGCAATCACCAGCTATAAGGATGGAGTAACCGCTGCCTAATATAAAATTGCAATGCCCCTCAAAATTCCATTTTTAGGGGTCTGGGATATATAGCTCAGAGGCATAGGCATCTGCCTGACCAGTGCAAAGTCCTGGTACCCCCTCCCATCCTTTATTTTTTTCCCCCAATCCATTTTTAATGTCTACTAGACTATCTCAGTTTTTTTTTTGTAGTTTTTGTTTTGTTTTGTTTTGTTTTCTCTTTTGCTTTGTTTCCAGTTCATACACAAAGTACCAAATAGACGGTGTTGTTAACCTAATTGGAAAGTGATGCTGATACTGGCAGGTAAATTTTTGCATCATGAATACATCTTAAGTAATTTTCCAACATCTTTATTGCTCCATCTGCATGTGGATAAAATGATTTCATTCACTAAATATAGAACTTCACTAGCTGAGCTCCATAAGCCATTTATTCAGACATAACCCCAATACATGCTTAATTGAATGCATACCCTTGTGTAAATCAGCTCCTGACTCAAGTCCTATAAAGTAACCTACTTTCTAATGTTATTACTCCAGTGCATTCCTGCTGATTATTGTTTCACAGTAGCATGTGTGAAAATAACCCCAAACTAGTCTTTTTTAAAGCAAAAATTATATTGACAACTTTATCTGGGACAAATTTATGACATTATTGCATGACAGTTTTCACCCCTAGTGGGCACGACAATTCCTTGATGATGCCACCTCCATGGGTAGGTGTTGAATATAGTTACCTTCAATTTCACACCTTAGTGCATGGAAATCATTGTTTCGTGTAGATTTAATACAGTTGAAAGTTTTCATCTTGTAGAATTGATGGAAAGGAAATTGTGAAATAAGGTAATGTGGTAGTAGCCTCTCACAGCAAGAAAATATCACCTTAGCAGTCACAGTTCAATCACAGATACCCAAAGAGCAAATGTCAGTGTCAGTTTGTAATTAGAATGTAGACAGGTGAGGGCCTCTTTATGGTTAAGAACTTTATAAAAAAACCTTGATTTTCTTTTCCAGAGGGTATTTATCACTGGGAAATAGCCTTATTTTGGTACAAAAATAAAATAGCTTTTTTTTTCATTCCCTGAGAGGTTCAGAGAAAGAAAATTAACAGTGAAATTGGGTCAAGATTCCATTGCCTGATTTATTGGGCTTTGTGTGGGAAATTGGATGATTTTCATCTCAGAAGCTGTCCTGTTAACTTGTCCTGCAAAGTGTGGCAGTAGTCTTTGTCATTTTAACTAACAAGTAGCAAATGCTTCTACACCAGAGGCTTTCAGCTACCCTGGAGTCTAGGAGTTAAAAAAGTGGATGATTGAGCTGGGTGTGGTGGCAACGTGTCTACAATCCTAGCTAAGGAAGCTGAGGCAGGATGATCACAAGTTTGTTGCTAGTCTCGGCAACTTAGCAACACCCTGTCTCAAAAATAGGAAGTTCTTCCTAAGTAGTAGAGCTCTTGCCTGGTATGCACATGGTCCTGGGTTTGATCCCCAGTACCACAAAAATGAAAAGAAAACGATGTCACCCATAGCTCAGGAAAACAATTCAGAAAATCAGAGTCGTTACATCCTTTTATCAGAATCTGAATCTGTACTTTATTAATATATATTAAGGTTCAGGGCCTATTTTATTTGTGTGTAGTAAGTAAAAATAGTTCTATTTCTGAGGTGATACAGCTGGGCTTTATGTGGACATTACTATTTTTGTTCACTTTTAACTACAAACTAATTTTCTGCCTTTCAGCTTCTGGATGATAATGTGGTTCATTTTTTGGTCATTAGTTTGTTTATTTGGAGGCTGGTCTTGAATTCCTGGATTCAATCCATCCTCCTGACTCAGCCTCCCACATAGCTGGCAGTATAGGAGACACAATCTATGTTGTTTTCTTTTGGGTACTCAAATACCACCACTGTTCACTCAAAAGACAGATATTTCATTCCCTCAAATGACCCACCGGTGTTCCTTATTTTAATAGTCTTTTCACTATTCCAATTCACCTTTTGGTAGTACATACAGGTTAATCTTTCTGACTTTAATTCTAAAATTGATCATTTCTTCATTTCCTATATTGCCTTTCCATTCCTATTAACAATATCCATGATTATACCGTGACCATAAAGTTTCTTCTTTGTTCAGCCATAGCTGTCCCTCACATTGAACCAAAACCTCCTCCAAAGTAGGAATTTTATCAGATGTAAATCTGTTTGCTGATTTCACCCATTTATGTCTGTGTGTGACCTTGGAGTCTCATAGTTTAACATATAATGAAGCTAGCTATCCTAAAAATAGCAGTCTAGCCCCTAACAGCCGTTATGTAAGACAGTCATCTTAAGAAAAATACTTTACAGCTGTCAGATTTTAGGAGACACTTGCAAAGCGATTCTTCATTTGGCAAGGTATTAACTTATAATCCTTGACCAGAAACTGGTATTATTTTTCTTTTTTCATTCCACTGAAACCACAAAGTCACTAAGTACACTTTTATATTTCATTTTATGTTTTTATGCTGGAATTGAAACCAAGGCCCTGTGCATGCTAAGCAAGTACTCCACTGCTGAACTGTATCCCAGCTTATTTTCACTCTTTTTAACTTTATCTGTTCCTCTAATTTTTTTGTTTTTATTTTTTGCTGTTTTTGAGACAGAGTCCTGCTTTTTTCAGACAGTCTCATGACACAGGTCAGGCTTCTTTGAACTCACTCTGGCCCAGGCTGGCCTCGAAGTTGTGGTGACCCACCTGCCTTAGCTTGTGTGCTGGGATTATGGGCTTGCACCACCACACCCAGTTTACCCTGATTGTCTTTAAAAATTTGTTGCTGTCCTCTTTCTCCATTCTCCACACCTCTTACACAAATAAATAGGCATGGTTTATTTTATTTTATTTTGGTTCATTTTAAAAATAGCAGTGATCTTGGTAATCTTTTAAAATTAGGTCTCATAAATCCTTTTAGGCATAATACTAACAAAGGTGCAAGAGTTCTTGTTTTTTTTGAGAAAGGGTCTCACTACACAGTTCAATCCGGCCTTGAACTCTCAGTGATTCCCCTGCCTCATCCTCCCAAGTGCTAGGATTACAGGCCTGTGCCACCATACCTGGCCAGGTGGGAGAGCTTTTATTCAACCCTCTTGGGTTGAAGCAAAATCAATTTGTAGGAATTGATAATAGTTACAAGACCATGTATCAAGTATTAATAGCAATTGGTCTCTTTGTGTACAAATCTAAACAAAATTAATTCACTTATCGGTGTTCAAGTGTTTGGAAAAAAATAAAGATAAAAGTATACAAGGTTAAATATTCTAAAAGACTTCTGTAATGTGTGGCTTTGGTATTTCTGTATAATTCATCTTACTAATTATAAGTTTGCTGATGAGTAAATTAGTAATAGGTCCTATCTATAGAGTAGATTATATTTCTTTGGCTATTTTCCTTGTATCCCAAACAAAAAAAATTTGGGGGGGGTACTGGGAATCGAACTCAGGACCTTGCACTTGCCAGGCATGTGCTTATCCCTCTGAGCTATATTCCTGGCCCTCCCAAACGTATTTTGTGGATGCTATTTTCATGTAAATTTACTTGGGATTCTTTGCTAATAGGCAACAGTAAAAAATCTTATATAATCCAGGTGGGAAAAATTTTTAGAAGTAGGCTTCTAAGTAGTCAAGAGGCCCCTAGATCACTGAAAATGAAGGTCAGGAAGGGAAAGTAGGGAAAAATGTACTCCCATCGGCACCTGAACTGAAGGTTCACTCTGCCAACGCAGAAACAAGAAATACTGTTCCCATTTCTTCTCTGCACTCCATGCTGATTTACATCTGAAAATAGCTGCTAAAAATGAGGAACTTTTCAACACAAATATGTTAGTAATATAAACTGGTACTGGTAATTCTGTTTGAGGTTGTCAGCCTGCTTTCCTCTGTGCCCCTTTTTCTTCTTGAGTGGAAAACATCGTTCCATTTGGCTGCTGGGAAACCTGCAGGTAGCAAGAGTAGTAGTAGGTGGCTTGATTTGAGTTGGGCTGCAGGTTAACCCATCTGAGTGAATGCACAGTATCTGTAGACTGCTACATGTGTTTCTGGACCATGAATGCGATGAAGAGAGTGTTAGGGATAGAGATTTTGTTACACCTGATCTGAGAATAATCTAAACATCTTATTTATAAATTGTGCTTCTGAAGTATTTTCTTTCCATTATTTATTTAATCAGCTCTTTTCCCATGATAATGAAGGAAGGACTTCCCAAATTTCCAGGACTTCTGTGTTAGAATTTATATTCATGATATTTTACCTTTTTCTCCTTAAAAAGCCTTTTTTTTTTTTTAAGATAAAAAATATCCCTTTGGCCAGGCGTGGTGGTGCACGCCTTTAATCCCAGCACTCAGGAGGCTGAGGTAGGTGGAGCGTTGTGAGTTCGAGGCCAGCTTGGGCTACAACTTGAGCACAAGGCCTGCCTGAGCTACATAGTGCGACTCTGCCTCAAAAAACTAGGGCCAGGAGTTTGGCTCAATGGCTTAAGCGCATATCTGGCAGGTGTGAAGTTATGAGTTCAGTCCCTGGTGCTGCAAAAAAAAAAAAAATCCCTTTACTTTTGGAACAGGAGGAATTTCCTGTTTTTCATGTTTCATTTATAAATATTCTATAAATTTATTTTTTAGATCTTATTTTTATTAGTATGTGTTTGTAGTCCATAACGATTACATTCATCACAGGGAGTTGGTCCACATACATAATACATCTTTTTGCTCTTCTGTTCCCTCCTAATAATTTTTTTTTTTTTTTTTTTTTTTTTTTTTTTTTTTGAGACAGGGTTTCATTATACAGTTCCGGCTGGCCTTGAGCTCACTTTATAGCCCAGGCTGGTCTTGAACTCGCAATGATCCTCCTGCCTCAGCCTCCTGAGTGCTGGGATTACAGGAGTAAGCCACCATGCCCGGCCCTCCTAATAACTTTTAATATTGCT
This sequence comes from Dasyprocta punctata, assembly GCA_004363535.1. Classification (NCBI taxonomy): domain Eukaryota; kingdom Metazoa; phylum Chordata; class Mammalia; order Rodentia; family Dasyproctidae; genus Dasyprocta; species Dasyprocta punctata. The sequence goes on along the minus strand of RJWM01007695.1, from coordinate 7,174 downwards.
TTTTAAAAGGCTTGGTTTAGCACCTCACAATC
>RJWM01007694.1:0-76736 GCA_004363535.1 Dasyprocta punctata | reverse complement strand
TGATTCCTTTTGCTTTTTGTATAATGAAAACCCTAATCACTCATTCTCTTTTAATTCCTTATTTGTTCATCCCTACTAGAATATAAACTACATAAAGAAAAGTATTTGTGACTTTTAGGTTTTTAGTATACCTATAATATATAGAACAGTAGTAGGATCAGAGAAAAGAACTCAGGAAGCATTTTAAATGGCAAATAGCATTAATCTCAAATTATAAGTATTTTCCATATTTGTTTTTTAATTTAACTTTATTTTCTCCTGCTAACCACATATCTTATCTGCTATGCAAACTAGAATGTAAGTCCATGAGAGAAGGAATTAAGTCTTTCTTGTTCACCCTGTATCTTCCCACCATGACTAACACAGTAGCTGGAACATTATAAGTGCTAAATATTTAGTTAACTCATTGATAGAAACAGATAGAGAAATGATGCATAGTAGATGAAGAAGCCATGCCAAAATAGACAGTTCAGAGAGAAGAGGTGGGAGGTTTGGTTGGTTTTGTTTCATTTTGGAACAATAAAAATGACTCATTTGGACATGTTAAGTTTGACCATCCTCTCCAGATAAGATTTTGGATATGAAATTACAGATAGTTTCAAATGCCTTAAGAATAGATAAGATACTGTTGGTGGGAGTGTAGACTGGTGCAACCACTGTGGAAGTCAGTATGGAGATTCCTCAAAAATCTAGGATTAGAGATCCCATTCAACCCAGTTATCCCACTTCTGGGCATTTTCCCAGAAGAATTGAAAACATCATACCACAGTGATACCTGTGCACCCATATTTATAGCAACCCAATTTGTAATAGCTAGATCTTGGAAACAGCCCAAGTGCCCATCAATCAAAGAATGGATAAAAAGATGTGGTATTTTTATACAATGGAGTACTACTCAGCTATTAAGAAAGATTGCATTGAGACTTTTATAAGTAAATGGTTACGACTTGAGACCATACTCATAAGTGAGATAAATCAAAACCACATGTGTAAATACCATATTGTCTCCCTAGTGTAAGAAACAGAAAAAGTATATATGATCCAAAATCTATGATAAATACTATGTAAGGGTAAAAAACAGCTCAAAGAGCAAAAGTAAATGGGAAGGGAAAAGGGGGAAAGAGGGAAGGGAAAAGGAAAAGATATAAATCTGTATATATGTATATGTAAGATAACTAAAATGAACACACTGCTGAATGTATTTGTTATTAAGAAAGAACAATTAATACTCATATGATTAGATCAATTTTACATGTCTATATCCGTTAATGTAAACAACCATTCTGAAGATAACGATATGCAATACTGCAACCATTGTCAAGTTTCTATCATCCTGTTTTGTAAACCTGTAATGTTACTGTTGTGCATTTACTTTAGTCATTTGTTTGTCTCTTTTGCTTTTTGTCTTTCTTATGTCTTTTTCTCTCTTAAATAAAAAAAGAATAGATAAGATGACTTCAAAGATTAAAATCATGTAAGATAACATTCTCTGGGGAAACTATGAGCATATCTTTCTAAAAGTGGAGGACAGACATAGAAACATATAAAATTTGACTTGGTTTATTTTATTGAAATATACCTACCTGTATCTTGATACATTGATGACTGCTTTTCTTAGGAAAATGATTAGTCCCTTAATTTAGGTAGAAATGCACAGAACTATAGTGCATGCAATTTATGAGTTTCATTTTCAATTCCAAATTTTGAAAATATTAGAAAAAGTAATTATTGATGGAAAACTCTCACTAATAAAGCTTTATATAACTTCCACGGGCTCACTTTTGCCCTACATATACACATACAATTACACACCTCCTAAATTCACTACTAAATATTGTAAAGGACATTTTTACTGAATGGATTAACAGAAAATTCCATATATTCTGAAATTCCAGTAGCATGAAATTTGTAATTAACCTTAACAAATTTGAGGGCTAAAGATGCATAGACAAGAATTGATCAAAAGAGGGTGTCAAAGACAGAGAAATAATATAACCCATAATATAAATTACAGATCACAGAAGTATGCTCCAAAATTTACAGATTATCACTGTCAAGTTACATGATCCTAAAGCATCATGAACATGAGAGTAGGCAGGGAGGTAATTTCTTTTTTGCTTCTATTTTTATAGTTGGATAGATAGTAAATATGTTTAATGGTCAAGAGGCAAAACTGAAACTATTATGCAGATATTTTTATAACAAGATAAATCTTTTTCTGAGTGAAAGTCAAACAGCATAATAATAGAGTTCAAATTAATGATAATAGAATTCAAATTACTGTATAAGACATTTCTAGAATTATCATGAAGGAAATTCTTCATTGTTTTTAAACAATATTTTGCTTAACTAGGGCTGTTTTATTACTTTACTGTCAACATCAATCATAAATATTTATTTATTAATTCTTATCTAAGGAGATTGTATATATTTCATATTTGAAAATATGCTTTTAAGTGAGTGTAGTCATTACTTGAAGGTCTTTATAGAATTCTACATTTTTTCTCTTGAAAATATCCTTTTAGCATGTCATTACATTGCACATTAATCATTTTCAATTCAAAGTTATATAGAAGCTTCTCAAATGCACAGTTAAATGGATTTTTAAGTATGGAAATTTCCTTCTTGCTTGCATTGAAGCCTGAAAAACACTACTAGGACTGTCATTTGACTTCAGAAAGTATAACTTTTGTAAATTTGCGTGGAAGTGAAGACCTTGCTTTTCATTTTACCTTTTAACAGCATGGGAAGTGTATAACGTACCTTGACATTACTTATATGTGGTTGGCAGAATTCTAAGAATACTTCCAAGATTCTCATTTTCAAAGTCTGAGTAATCAAAATACCATGTATGCTCTCTGTGATGGCTTCTTAGCTTCATCACTGCATAGACTGCTATAGATAATGCATAACATACCTTATATAATCTCTGGGACTGTGCATAGGATGTGTTTTAGTCCCATAACTGAGCCACAAACCACACGAGCCCTTTAAATTTAATCTAGAGGTCAGAGATCATGGAAATCAGCAATTCCAGTCCTAAGAAAGACTTGATACTCTGTTTCTAGTGTAAAGATGACAAGGCCATGGGGAAGAAACGTGCACAAATTTTAGATGCTGAGAGTGGCCTCCAACCAGCAGCCTTCAAGGATAAAATTTAGTCCTTGTCTCACAACTGAAAGAAATTGAATTCTGCTAACAATAAGAATAAACTTGAAAACAGGTTTCCCCAAAAAACTGCCAAGGAGAACTCAGCCTGGGTTTCAGCGTGCAGAACTGTATGTGTGACAATGTGTTACAGCACAATTAAAAAGTGAGATAGTTAATTCAAACTGTGTAAATTATCTTTAAAAAGTGTTTACTGAAGACTCTGTGATGGCTTCTTTACTTTATCATTGTAGTATATAAATAGCCACAGATAATGGATATATAGATGAGCATGCAGTGTTCAAAAGGAAGTTTATTTATGGACAGTGAAATTTGAATATGATCTTCACACATCATGAAATAGTCTTCTTTTGAGTTTTACTCTATGATTTCAAATTGTAAAAACTTCTTAGCTAATGAATCCTATAAAAACAGGGAGCAGGCCAGATTTGGCCCACAGAGTATGGTTTACCAGTCCTTGTTCTAAAGCTCAGCTATTCTGTGCTTAAATGTAAACCAGGCCCAAGTTGCTGGTCAAGATTTCTATGCATCACTACACAATTCATAATAAATATAAGTTAGGAAAGGCTCAGAATATTAATTTCAGAAACATTTTGCATAAATCTTGACCTAATATGATAAAAGAATTCAATATGGAAATTTTCATTTTGTGCACTTTGAGGCAGCATTCAGTCCCTTGAGGGTGTGCTTATCAGAAATACTTACTTAAACTTTTATTAAATTACCCAGTTAATTCTAGTGTAATAGTGATCAAGGGCAACTTTCTTAAAATGGAAGTGATTTGATAGGTATTACAGATGACCAAGTCAATGCTGTATGCTCAATCATGAAAGAGAGATATAGATAGATAAAAATATAAACATAGACATAGACTGTCAAACTGACTAGAACAAAACTCAGCAAATATCACCCCAACAAGGTTGTGCTATGATAATTGAGGAACCTCAATTTTTACATGTATACTAAAGATACACACACACACATACACACACACACAATCTTCCAACTCTCAGGAGGAAACTATTTCCTATTTCTACACACTTTTTAATACCTTTTTCCAGGTAATCACTTATGTATTTCATGTATTGATATCTATGATTGTTAGAAGATGCCATGTTTGTATGCTGGGAAGGTGGTAGAAGAGAACAAACTAATTTTAAATATGATTTCAATTCTGATTTCCCTTCAATAATCCTTCTTTGGTGAAACTTTTATTGCTTGAAACTTTGAAGCTAATGATAACTGATAAGGATAAGATCAGATTAAATGTTTTTTACTTAATTAGTAGAGAGTTAATGGGTAACAGAATACTTTAATTTGTTTTAATTAAAATTTTCAATATTTTAAAGCATGTTCAAATGAATCCAACTCTCAAATATAAGAAAAAATTAACAATACTTGCTTAAGGCAAAACCCAGACCACGGAGTAAAAAATGTCAATAATGATGATAATTTTGGAACGAATGCATTTGGCTATACCTAATAATGAAAGACCACACTTACTTGAAGTCAATTTAAGATGAAAAGCAAAATAAAATGTGAATTTTGAACATTTCATGGAAGCCATATAAAGATGATACAAATGTTGCCATAGTTTAACATATACACTTTTCATGCTCAAGAAACTTGTACTCTCATTTAGGAAAAAGCTAGTGACAGAGGGAGAAGGAAGGGTGAGAAGGAAAAGAAGAACAAAAAGTATGGATTTATGTTAAGTACATGTACCTGTTCCCTAAAAATAAATGCATCACATGCTGCAAACATGTACTAATAAAACCATGAAAAAATAAAAATAATAAATAAAAGGGACATTTTTTGTGATAGCACCAAGAGGTGTATTTGACTTACACTCAACAGTCTCCAGTTGGATAATTATGTTAACTATTCATCTATTAATGTTAAAAATGTATTTAAAGAAGCTCCAATTAATAGGAAACCAATCATGCATTCTCAATCATTAGGTAAAAATTTGGTTTAGATAGAAGTTAGCTTTCCCTATTACATTAATTTACCAATTGACATTGCTACACCTTTTCTTGAGAAGTCTGTACTGCACTCTTTGGAGGACAGAGTTGTTCTGCTTTGAAGACAATAATACGCAATATATTAACCATTGTTACTTTCCTATTATCTTATTTTGAAATTCATTGGTTTTTTTTTCTTTAATATAAAAAAGAATAAAGTCGTTTCAAACCCCTGCTCCTCTTTTTCTAATCAGACAAGTAGATTACATTCCTAATTTTCCTTAGAGTTAGATTTGGTCATGTGACAGTTCTAGACAATTGAATGTTGCATAAACAGCATGCAGCAGTTTTAGGCTGACCTATCAGTCTTCCCTTATGTCAATTTTCATGATCTTTCTCATTGTATTATTGGGATGTGACAATAATAAAATCTTGGAAGCCATGTGATAAAGATGGGCCCTATTAAACTAGGTAACTGTAATGGTTTATATGTAAATGTCTCACAAGAGCCTCATGTGGACACAGGTAAGACTTTTCGATTATAAAGGCTTATATCTAACTTGCCATTAGGAGATGGGATACAGTTGGAAGAGAGAGGTCACTGAGTGTGTGACTTATAATATGTATATTCTGGCTCTTGCCTTTACTCTTTCTGCTTCCTGGAAGCAATTAGTTGAACAGCTTTCCTCTGCTCAGGCCTTTTACCTTGCTGTTCTTCCTAGGATCCAGCTATGTAGCGGAATTCTACAAAATGCAAGTGAAAATAAACCTTTGTTCCTTAAGCTGTGAGTGTTACGAATTACATCTCAATGATGAGGAAAATGGCAAATGGAAAATGACAGATTCTGGTACCAGGAGTGGGGTGGTCTCTGTGACTATAGTTGATCAAGTGCTTCAGAAGTCTTTAGAATAAGTTCTCAGGAGAAACTTAGAAAGAGTGGAAATCCCAACTGGAGGGAGAGTCTGGTAAGAGCTCAGAATAGCAGAATGCTGAAAGTAATACAGATGGTAAAGGTCAGACTCAAGAGGTTTCAGTTGGGAACAAGAACACTACTGGCAATTGCACTTGATTACACATATTTATACTCTGGCAGAAAATTTGTCTCCATTTTGATCATGTCCCAAGACTTTGCATGAGACTGAGAAAAAAATGTCATTTTTAGATTTTCTGTTATATTTTCTTACAAAAATTAATCAAAAAGGCAATTTTGGTCATCCTAAGTTTAAATGATTGGATTGATAAGTGCTTAAGGGCAATGGACTAATTAATCTGGTGGAGGAATTTTCAAAGCAGGCTAATATTCAGTTGTAGCATGGATACTGCTTGCCTTTTTTAGCCAGATTTCTACTTAAAATCAGAAGCAAAACATTCATTTGAAAAGTTTTCTGCTTCCCCAGAAAGGAAGCTCATGTAAAGGTGGAGCATAGATGAACTTGCTTTCTAAAAAGATTAGCATTAACACATTTTACCATAACTTGCCCTAGGTGATTGATATGGAACTAAGGAATTTAAGGTTATCTCAGGTTGGTTCTAATCTAGCTTTGGTCCCATTGCTTCTGTTTTCCTTTTCTGTCTTTCGAAATGGGGATATTTATCCTGTTCTATTGTATGTTGGCAGTGCTTAATTTTGTATATTTATAGGGGCTAACAGCAGCCTTGAATCTCAGTGGAGACTTTGTACTTGGACACTTTGGTAATACTGAAATTGCTACAAATATTACAAGATATGGATCACTGCACTTAACATAAGGGGGTATGCATTGATTTTGAGGGGGGCCCTGAGGTGGAAAGTTATGGTTTTTATGTAGAAATACCTCAACAGCCTTATTTGCTCATAGGTGGGAATTTTGGAAGGTGATTGGATTATGGGGCCTGATAGCTGACTTGTTGCTAGGAGGGGTCTGGTCAGAACAGATGGATCACTGCGGGTGTGACCTGGAAGGATATACATTCCTTTCTGGCTTTTTCTTTCACTGTCTCTGCTTCTTGGATATTCAGAAGTGAATAACTTTCTTCTGCTTAGGTCTTTTCACCATATTGTCTAACTTGGAGCCTACCAGCTATGGACTGAAACCACTGCAAACTGTAAGCCTCATCTCAGTGAGAAGGAAAGTGATAAAGAAAATCTCTAATAATTAAATGGAGTAGAGTATCCCCTATGTGGCAGTTAGGGTGGATTGTCAAATTGATTTACTTTGTGATCTTCCTGCGAGTTTGGTGAGGCACATTTGTGGGTGTATCTGGGTGGGTCGTGGAAGAATGACTTTGAAGTCCTAGACTGCTGCAAACAGCTTGAAGGATGATTCTTGTCATAGCTCAGGGGATCATAATGCTAATAATAATTATGTAAATAAAGGCCAGGAAGAGGAGATTTCATTTGGAAACAAAGACTCCATTAAATGTTGGATTAGAAATCATGTGTGTTGCACATGGACTGATTAAACTGGAAGAGCATAACATTTAGGCTCTGTCATGAGTACTGCTGGCTGCCTTTAGTCAGATTTATAATGAAAATTGGGTGTACAAGGCAGCACAGAAAACTGAAAAATTTAAATTTTGTTCCATGAGGAATCACAGGTAAATTTGACACCGAAGATATTAGTGCCACTAAAAAGAAACTAAGTACCTTGTACAGGGACAAGAAGAAAGCTATCTTGAAGAAATTTCAGAAATTGGCAAGACGTTACCCACTGAAGGCTTAGTGATGCAAAAATGCATTTAATTTGAAAAGAGAGTTGCTAGTCCTCTTACTTAAGAAGGACTTCCTGAGGAATGTATTACTCAGGATTTATTTCACCATGCTTAACCATCCAGGCACTTGGAAGGTAATACAGCCATTCTCCAAGGGGGCTTGACAACTACTATTGCTGATACAAGGTGCTGGTATTGTCTTTGTAATGCTGGTTTAACCAAAATGCAGAATGCAAGCTCTGTAGGGTCAGAGAGGTTTCCACCCATATTTCAAAGAATTCAGACAGGGAACCCCAGAGATGGTAGTGAATAAACCTGTAGAGATGAAACCAAAGGAGCAATGCAGACATCAGGAAGATGAAGATACCAGGAACATGGAATCTCTACCAATAAAAGTTAAACAACTGTGAATGGAACTAGCCCAAGAGAGAGTGTACAGGCTGCATCCAACCAGGTCACAGGAGTGAGACTTGACCAAGTCCTTTGAAACTCACATTTTATCACATTTACTGGCTCAGATGCCCGGTATGAGACTATAGGATTTAATGTTTGCCCGGCTAGGTTTCAGTCATGCTTTGGTCTCATTTTTTTCTACCTCACTACTCCTTTATCTTAGAATGCAAGTGCTTACCCTATGCCATTATTCCTTAGTGCTATATAATTTTTTTTACAGAAGTTCACAGATAAGTGTTTTCTTTGAGTCTTAGAAGAGCCTTCAACTTTTGACAATTGCAAAGACTATTGAGACTTTGGGGAAGGTATTGTTCCATTTCTAGTCATACACAGGATAGTTATATTAAGCTTAGTAGAAATACAAACTTGTAGTTGCCTTTATTTGGAAATTAAGTGTGGTTTAAGAAGAATATTTGGTAGCAAGTTGACAAGTGGAGGTAAAGGGAATTTAAGGTAAGATGTCAACTTGATTGGTTTTAGGATCTGCCTGGAAGATTTGTGGTGCATCTTTGTGGGTGTTTCTGGTTAAATCATAGAGATACACATTTGGGAACCACATATGGCTCCTGGCCACTTCCCAGCTGGCAGTGTTCCCCTGCTCTGCTTCCTGAAGTCCATGAACTAAGTGACTTCACTCTGCCAGATCCCTTCCACCATGATGATACTGCCTTGTAGTCAGTCTACTATAGACTGAAGCCTCTGAAAATGTGAACCAAATTAAACCTCTCGTCTTTTAAGGGTAGGTGTCAGGAATTGTGTCCCAGTGTTGAAAAGATGACTAATATACCCTAATAACCTGGAATTGCACAGCAAGCATTTCTGGAGAATAATAAAATTGTTTAATGAGTAATAAATGTTGGGTTAATAGTTGTTTAATGAGTAATAAATGTTGGGGCAAAATCATTTCAACAATTACTATTGGCATATTTGATGTGTGATTTATTTTTCTTCTTTCTAAGACAAAACTGCTAGTATTTTTCTTCCTCTAATGCATGTATTATTTCTAACTCCATTGTCATCATCAGTTTCTGCATGAACCTGCAATATATCTTACAGACAATCACACTAAGTTCTATCCATTACCAAAAGAGTGCATTTTACTCAGTCTCTTTCATTACTTCTAAACTGGTAAAATACCACCATTTAATTCTCTGTGTTTAATTCTTTCATACCAAAAGTTCCTATAATACAAGACCATGCATATGAACATTTTATTAAACTTAATGAATTGAAATTTCCTGAAGCCTCCAAAAGTGCTTGCTACAACTGAAGATATTGTTCTATTTAAATCAGTCAGGGCAGGTATACCATTAGATTGTTTTGGCAACCAATATTTATCCATTTCATTATAATTAAAAGCTTGAAGAAAAGAATGCTCCTTATGCAATTTTGGAATGTTTGATCTTTTGCCAGCAATAATGGTGACATATAATTATGCCAATTACCTGCTATATCTGTCATGAACCCAAAATGTAACTTGGAAGCGTTATGTCTTATTCTTAGAAATGAACAAAATAAGAGTTTCCTTAAGTGCAACTTGGATCATTTTTATACATATCTAATCTCAAGCAGATTTTCAATTTAACTCTACATTCCTTAAATTCAGCTGACAACTATCTTATTTCTTATGATAGCTCTTCCAGAGTCTTTCTATTTTTAAGTGTTCACTTCCAAGTCTGCATTTCTCATTTTCAGCTGTTTAGAATAGAGAAGTTGCAGGCCATCCTAAATGAGTTCACTCAAATTCTTCACCTCTCACCTCTCTTTATCTTCATTTACCTGCTCCTCCTTACTTATCCAGGCAAATGAATAGCATTCAATTATGTCTTTCAAGCCTTATCATATACTACCTCATCTACAGATACACTCCCATCTTTATTTTTCATTTGAATAATTTCCACCTCCTCTAAATTTTCTCTATCAAACTTCCTCTTTTTCTCAGCACATAATATGTCAGGTTTCATATGAAACTTCATATATATATATATATATATATATATATATATATATATATGCACCAATACACTTGCACACATTGTATATTGTTATATATCCTGTTGGATGGCAGAATTGTATACTTTCAGGGGAAGAATGAGAGAAGGGGCTAGAAAAGCAGAACACGATGGAGTTTAGAAGGTCTTTAAATCAAAATTGACATATTTTATCCAATGGCTTCATTGCAATTATTTTCCAAAAATAAATGGTTCACAATCTCTAAAACTACAAAGATATGAGCAGAATACTGTTTAAATTCGGTAAAATGGGCAAGTGAAGGATCTCAAGTACTGCTCTCAGTGCCACTTCATAGATTTTTCTATATTTTCTCACTTCTTTTTATTGTACTTTTCTGCATTTAGACTGCATCTAATGACCAATTCCCTCATCACATTAAGACATACTTCACACCTTTACTTGCCACTATCAGAATTGAAAATTTCATATGTTACATTTCACATGACATATGACACTGAAGTGAAATCTGAATGTGTAGATCATCTATTAGTAAAAGATCATCTGGTTAAAAGCATGAGATGTAATTGCTTGCCACTTCAAAGATTTTCTTTGGGTTTTTTGAGATATACTTCACTTTCAATGTTGCCTTGACTATAATAGGAAACTTCTGGAGCAACTGATTCAGCTTTATAAACAGTGGTGCTATTACACAGTTCTCACTCTTTCCTTTGAGATTTGGCATGGAGTTATGATGTATAGTGGCATTTCCAGGGTCTGTCAAAGCAACTGCATACCTGACTTGCTGTGTGCATAAATGTGTACAAGAATTGAAAATCTGACATTTATTGATTGCTTACTATGTTACAGATATTTTTATAGCTTTACATTTACTTAATTCTTAAAATACAAAAGATGGTAATGAGAAATTAACCATGTAGACTAAGGATTTATGAATAGTCAGAATCTTCCCAGGTGGGTAAATGCCAGGTTCGTACTCTTCCAGGGGCATCAAAGGGTGCCATGTACATACATAATCTCCACTAAATTTTATCTACAGTTAAGCCATAGTATACAGACAACAAAGGCAAGGAGCACGTTTACAAAGATGTCAACATTTAGGGGAAAGTGAAAATTTAAAAGAAAGTGATTTTGACTTTTCTCCAACAACAAATGAACATAAATTAGCTGATCTGGTATTATAGTACAAAGCAGATGATGCTGTTCCATTATATCAAATAGAGAAAAAGATTATTTGCCTGGATTGTATAAAAGGTTAAGATTAGTTTTGAACTAAGAACTACCTAAGGACAAGTAGGCTACAGTAGAAAAGTATAGTCTTTCCACAGATGGCAAAGACTTGAGGAGAATGAGAATTCAAAGGAGTGAGGGGCAGAGATAGACATAATTCTAAAGATATCTGCATTTAAATTTCAAAATATTTCTATAGATACATATATTTCAATTTTTCCAAAGTTTAGTTTAAGGTAAGTCTCATTTCTTGATATTTTTATCTTGGGTTACAAAAAAATGTTGCTATAGTTTGAATATGATTTGTCCCATCAAAATCTCATGTTAAAATTTGATTGCCATTGTGGAAATATTGGGAGACCAGGTCTTTAAGAGAAGATTAGGTCAGTAAGAGAGATTAATGACATTCTCCTGGTATTACACTAGTTACCACAAAGAATGTTGCTATAAAGTAGAGGTACTTCCCATGCTCTGTCTCTTCTAAGTGTACCCACTTGCCTTTCTGCTTTCCCACCATCTTATGACACAGCACATACCCTCACCAGGAGCACATCACATGTTGGCACAGTTTTCTTAGGCTTTTATACACCAGAATCATGATCTGAGTAAACTTCTTTCCTTTATATATTATCTAATCTCAGGTATATTTTTACAGCGATAGAAAATGGACTAAGACAGAACTATCTGCATAGAAGGACTATGGATATGCTGATTATAAATATTATTTCAATAATTTAAGAGCTACATTAACACTTAGCTGTCTTTAAGGGGACACAGAGGCAAGGTAGATTTTGTTGCCCTTTCAGACATTGACATTTCATCTGAGATAATAGAATGTTAGTTACAGAGACCAGTCAGTCAGTAGATTCAAGTCCAAAGACAGCCTGGTGATGAGCAAGATTTCAGTGTAAAAACCAGAAAAACTATAGATGTCCTCCGAAGTCAACATTTAACAAGCACAAGGCCAGGTGGCTATTTCCCTTCTGTCTCTCTAAGTCAACACAAGGCCATAGAAGGTGAAATTGACTCAAGCAGGAAAGAAACAGCTGAATATATAAAAGGCTGAAGGCTGATCTAACATGAAAGATGGCATCAGTGCAGCTTATTTCCATGATATCTTTCCAGAGAGTTAAGCATTTTTTCTTCCACTATGTCATCTTTTCCAAAGCTACTACAGAAATGCTCTATGAATCAAAACACAGACTTAATTGGGATAATTTCAAGTTTTTCTGAGATCTATTTGTTAACATGATACAACATTTTAAACCTCACTAGCAATTAATTAGGACAAAATACTTAATATAAACAATATATTGAGCCACACTATGCTTGCTTTTAAAAAATATAAAGTGGAAAATATTCACAAGGATATGTTCTTTTACTTTGTGAATGACATGAGGTGAGATGGCCAGGAAAAAAAGTACAACAAAATTCCAGAATTTACCCAAATAGCAATAACATTACAAGGATAAATAAAAATCATTGGATGGTCTTATCTGAGAACAGTTTTTTAGAATAACTTAATCTCCACTACAACTACACTAATCTTAACCAATGTCAACGTCTAAGGCATATGGTAAGGTATATATCTCCATTCCACTTAAGAAACAGCTCAGTGCTATATATAAATGTAGAGAAATAATTTATTTCTTTAACATTTCCAAGAAAAATTTTCTGTGCCATGAGTTTTTTTAAGTGATAAATGTCTTTTTTGTAGGACCAAAAAAAGCCAAAAACGAATCAAGTATGAATTCATGAAGTACACAGAAAAAGATCTTTTGAAACAAGTATAATTTTTATTTCATTAAGTGAAAGAAAACACAAAGTAGGTAATAATTTCCTAAATTTGCAATTTGAGTAAATGCAAAAGGCTGAGATAATTTTGAAAGAGTATTGTAAAAATAAATCTATTTTTATAGCTCTTTAGCATCCCTGTAGAGTTTTTCCACCCCACCTCATTTTCCCACCTGTTTGGAAAGATATGTCTGGCAGCATGTCTCAGACTTCATATCATTCTTAACCGCATGCAAATTGAATTTCTGCTTCATAGCATCAAATCTCTGGGGAATAAAATCTGGCCACATAGGAAGAACATAAACTGTTCTTCCACAAGATGGCAGGTATTTGGCATAAAACTTGAGGTTTGTTTAAACAAGCTGATTAGTAGTATCACCTTGGCAATTTCATTGTTTATAATCATTCTATTTCATTTGCCTATAAAAAGTAGAAGCACACATTCTGTTTTATAAGCCTGGTATAAATCATTAGCAACCCCTTCCTCCTTAGGAAACATAGCACATACCTAAAGAACAAGACAAAAAGATAAGTGCAAGGGATTCTAAGGCCCACCAACACTGCTGTAGGAAGATTTCTGCATACAATTTCCTCATTAACCACACTCAGACTTTTGCAGAGAAAAGGATAGAGATACCAGTAAATCTTACCATAGTTCCTGGCCCAAATCAGTATGTGTAAACCGGTTCACATATAATATTATTACTCTTGCAAATCATCTTCAAAATCTTCTTTCCAAAGTTATCTTGGCATCATCTCAACAGAATAGATGCATGGAAGTATTCTTGAAAAATACAGTCTGCTAACTAAATTTCTTGAACAATTGAATATCACAATTCAGACATTTTAAATGAAAAGTTATTTCTGTTTTCACAAAAGTAGAATTATGAGAAACTGACTGTTCTATACCCTCTCAATTCTTTCATTTCAACCTACCTTAAAGATTTTTAAACCATATCCTCAACTATTTGATGTTCTTGATTTTCTATATTCTCAATTCTGACCTTTTTTAAGGATCATAATCTATTATACTTTTTCTTTCAATTGTGAGAGGCAAAATGATACTTTTCTTGAAGGCATGAAGTTAAACTCCAGGTTGCACTTAAGATTCAGTGCTATGCTCTATAGCCTGGCTTCTCACCCAAGATACCCCATCCCCGCAGTTCCCATCCTGCTTGGTCCTGACACTCCAGAGACAACATGCAAGTATGTGCTGAGAGCAGTTCTTGACACAAAATAAATACACTTTTCTATTAGTAACTCATTAATATGTATTATTTTTCAATATGAATTTTGTTTTTTTCCTTGGTTTGCCTTCTTTTGACTTTGTACAAAACCATGCATAAATATCAAATCTCTCCCAGTTTTATTCTTAAAATCTCCTTCTCTCTGGATATCACCATATTTACTTGCCTTATATTCAGTGTGTTGAAAAAAAAAAGACTAAACATGTTATCACAACATTCTTGCTTCATTTATCCTCTTATGCACTGGATTTTGCTTACTACTCCAGCACTTTTAGAAGGCAGTCTTGTGCACTCACTGTCTTCTATTCAGGGTCTTGTTGGAGTACCAGGGACATATGTGACTGCACCTCAGCTTTTGAAGTCCGAAAGTAAACACTATCTTAGATTTTGCACTTTGTGTCTCTTGTTGTTTATTCTCCTAGAGGCACCACCGTCATCTCACTGATATTAGAATAATTAGTGTAACTCTTTAGTTACAAATGATAGCATCAGTTAAACTTATAAAACATCTGCTATGGGCCAGATGTTGTTTCAAGCATTTACAAATATTATTTTGATGTTCATTTTAAAAAACCCTCTAAAGTAAATAGTAATTACTGTTTTCACTACCTAATGAAAACCAAGCTAAAGTAATGTGCTTAAGATCACAATTAAATGGCAAACCTGGTTTTCTCCTTTTAGAGTCAAAACATTTAATCACCATTTTATTGTGTTCAGCATAGCCACCAAAAAGATGGGAGCTACCTTGGACTGCTCATTTTCTTTTACTTATTTACTGGATTCACACCAACTCTTGTTCATTTTGATTCCTATTGATCTATCAAATAGATCTTTTCAAAGTCTCATTGTTTCACCTGAATGATTGCTACCCTCTTGGCTCCTAGTTCTTTCCAATCTGTTAGTCTTGACAAAAAGATCTAATATTCAATTTTAATGAGTTAGTTCCTTGTTTTCATTTACATTTGGGACAAAAATGTAAGCTTTTGAGCCCAGACACTGTTTACAAAGCCTACTTTGGTCACTTTTCTTCCAATGGGCAATATTTCAGGAACATAGGCAACTCAGATCAAATGTAGGCTATGTACAGAACTGAAGTTCAGGCATGTGCAATAGCCTAAGGGTTCTCTTCAGCAGAATAATTAAGAACTTCCTGAAAGAATTCAAGCATACAGCCAAAAAAAAAAATCCAAAATCTGGAAAAGGAGATTAGGAGCCAAAGTAAGATTCAGGATAACATAATGAGTTAAATTTTGGAAATACTGAATTTGAGGAGCCAGTGAACTTCTCAAAGTATGACAATGTACTTGATGTAGCAACCAAACCTGAAATAACAGAGCTGAGGAGTTATTTGAAATATGGTATACTGGCTATCTTTTAAATTGTTCTCTTGAACTTGATTAGTTAGCAGTATTTCTTGGGACTCCAGTAAAACACAAATCAGAGGAGAAAAAGTCACTTTCCCTTTGCCTGTCTGTCACAGTTTGATTCCCATCTAGGGTACTATGAGGACTAGGGTGCTTCTAGTATTATCTTGCGCTTCTTGTCTCTGGAAGAACTGTGGCAGCTGTGGGGAATTATGGAGTCTGGAGAAGCAGTGATAGATATCATGGTATCTGTTGCAGTAGTAATGAAGTAGTATGGTGGAGGTGTTGACAGATGTGCCCAACAAAGCAAATGCAGAACTTCTTTGGAACAGAGTTTCTATATAAACACATTTGCAAGAGTATTTAACTGTTCTCAGTCATGGGATACATCAGTTAGAAAGTTTAAGATCCCTTGGTCGTTACCATAAAGAAGAAAGAGGCAGCTGAAATTGAGTATTACTGTTAAGTAACCATATTTTTCTTTTGGTACAGCAAAGTATATTGGGAGTTGAAGAACTTCAAATCATGCCAGAAGTACTAAACATTTGGTAATTTCTCAAACACTCTTGACTTGTTTGCTGTTTTTTCTGACCCTTACCTATTTTGGAAATATTGTACAGTGAATGTCATAAAGTTCTTTAAGATAATAATTTTCCAAATCAAAAGCAGTGCTTAGTATATAGGTAGTATTTAAAATGTTTACTGCTTGGATAGAATGAAAATGGAGAAGTCAAATTAATTTAATTTATTAAGAGAGATTCAAGTGTAGCAGATAAATTCATTTATTCTCTATCATTTTATTGATTCAAAACCATTCATTGATTTTTAGACACTGGATTAAGATGGAGAGCCAATAGTAAAAAATACACAATCTTGCCTTGCAGAAGCCCAGCATAATAGAAAGTAATGGTGGCAGATACTAAGTTGGTTTATCTATTATAGGACATCTATGTTGTTGTCTTTAAGAAAATTATCTCATTTAATTTTTTCATCATAATGATATACTGTATATGCTTTGCTCCATTTTGATAAAAAGGATCCCACGAAGATTAAAATTATTTACTAGTCATGCAGGTATAAAGTTATGGAGCCGGAATTTTAATTTTAGGGTCTATGATAGGTTATGGCCAGCAATGCTCAATAGTTCATCAACTGTTAGGACAAAAGGCAACTTTTTGTTATATCGGGTACTATTTCACATTAAATAGCTTGCCTTGAACTTCTTGGGACAGAAATATCTATGAAATCTATGTTTGAGCTCTTAGTTAACTATTTTTTTCATAGTATGAACATATTTCAATATATATCCATCAAAGTAAAATGTTTATCTTCATACCACAAAAAATTATTCTGGGTCTCACAGTAAATCAACACTTCTGGGGCATAACATCATATGTCATATTAAATAATATGAAATTGAAAGGACAACTTGAAAACAGTGTGGTAGCAGCCATAAACTTTGCCCTTTATATTGTCATTGATAATCTAATTGTTACAATGAATTGCATTTTGCACCATGGTCTGAAGTCACCGTTTCACAAAACTATAAGATGGTCCCAATCCATTTCAAAAAGTGGCCCCTACTACCATCACCTACTTAACCTTAGCCAAAATTCTGCGCGACCAGGACACCAACTCCAAAAGGCCAGCAAGTATTAATTTTCACTTCTGTCTGTCTTTATTATCTCTCTTCTGTGTGTATGTGTGTGTGTGTGTTTGGAGATGAGGGTATTAATGAATCTTGTATCTATTTGTAGAGACTATAAAAGTTAAGCACTAAAGTTTTATTAAAAGACTAGCAGGATACAAAGGCAACAAAAAACCCCAGTGATCGTACAAAAAATATTTGCTTCTGAAATATTAATCTTGAGCCTATGATATAAGATTTTTATCTCTTCAGTGCCTCAATTAGCCAGAAATCTCCAATTTTGAGTTACATCACATAGATCATTTTTCTGATAATCAGGAAATAACTCCTTTAAGAAATAACTTTTTTTTTAGAAATAACTTTTAAAATTGATTTAACTCTCTTGACTCAAATCTGTATGAAATAGCATACCTTAATATATATCAAGTATACTGGACTGTATTGCTAATCTGTGCATATATGATTATAAATAATTTGTCCTCACTTGATCTTATATTCTACCTGCCAGTGCTTGCTATATTCCAGGCACAGTGGACTCCTTAACATCTTCACACACGTAAAGATCATTTATACCCCAACATCTTTGCACTTACTTTTCTTTGTATACTTTGATTGTTTATTTCACTGCTATTCTAGTCATTTAGATCTCAGATAAAATGTCATCTTTTCAGAGAAAGCTTTCATTACTGTTATATTTTTCTTCTTGTTTTTATTCACTCCTAAATTCATCACATGAGATTATCAAACTTATTTTTCACTTTTCCATGAAAAGTCTGTGAATTTTACAGGAAGAAGAAATTTTTTTTTATTTTACTCATGATCCCTCTGTGTCAACTTTATTCACTGCTCCACACCCTTTTTATGAAGGTAGTATATAGAAAACAGTAACTAATTAGGAATGAAGAATCATAAAAGTAAGGTGATAACTTTGTAGAAACTCTGATTTTCCAGACCTTGTGCTGCTTTTTTAGGTTTTCTGTCTCTTATCACGGTATTTTATTTTCATCTCTCATTTTTTATCAGGGTATTTGCCTCTCCTGTTGTGGAAGAATATTTTTCATAAATATAATTTTTCTTCCCATATATCCTCTGAACAAGAAACTGATTTGAAATTAAGGGATAATAGATTAAGTAAATTTTAAAAATCATACATATGTGAATGGTTTTTCTGTTTGGCCTAGACTTTGTAGCATTTGTGGTAACAAACATAAGATCCAGTTTCTTCTAATATAAGACAGCATTATGTAGTTTTCATTGGTTGATTTCTGAAGGCTTTAGTTATTCCAGTCAATTCTAGTTCTGAAATAGTCAATTCTAGTTAGCAGAAAGCGAAAATCATTTGGGGATATGATGATGGGAAATAATATAGACATCATTTACATGGAAGAATTTACACATGCACTTGGGCCACTTTCTCATTCTAGAAATGAGCACATGACAAAACAGAACTTTGTCCCATTTTGTAATCAATGTGTCTGCTAAGGATGGCAATGGGACCTGACACAGAAATGTAAATGATGAAATTCTCCTTGGAATACGCATGAAGAAGCTAAGTGGTAAAAGTAATATGAAACAAGAAGACTCCAATAATCCTCACATAATCACCAGAATTTACTTGGAATATATGCTAAGTATACTGTTGGGTTCCTAATCAAATAGAATCGATTTTGTAAGATCTCTAGAATTATTCCAAATAATTCACACTATTAATAATAGGACAAATCATTTCCTAAATGAATGATGAAGTATAAAATTGATATTAAAAATATTCTATGCCCAAATATGGAATATTTTTGGTATATCTTCACATTTATATTACCTTGATTTTTGAAAATGTTGTTTGTTTTAATGCTACTGTGGTAGATTAACTGGTGGTCAACCTGTAACACCCTACTGAACTGAATCTGCATGGTGCTGGGTGTTGAGAATCCACCTTAGGATTGCTGCCAAAAACATAAAAAAGTTGGACTGAAGGGGAAGAGGAGTGCTGTTTGTTCTCCTGTTGCTGTTGATTCTCCTGAAGGAGATTGTTGAGCTTTTTTTCTGTTATGAACTTTGTTGTTCTCATCGTCAGAGGAGCTCCAGACCTTGTTGTCACTGAGAATGGCTGTGATTTACTTTGGGGGAGCTTACTTTGAGCATCACTTTCCCAGAGGGGAAAACGGTGTGCTGTTTAATCTCCTGGAGAAGTTTGTCACCCTGGATTCCTCATATGAACTCAACTGTTCTCATCATTGGAGGAGCTCAGGACTTCACTGTTGCTGAAGATGGCTGTGGTATTTCTCAGGGGAGCTCTGGTCCTTTGAGCATTGTTTCCTGACTCCAATGCAGATCCCTTAGCCTACTGGAACAGATCCTTCATCCTGCTGGCACAGAGTTTCTAGTCTTTACTGCTGACCTCTTGGCCTTCTTAGCACAGATCCATGAAACAGACTTACATGAGACATTGTCATGGACTCTAGGTCTTCAGCTTGACACATGCAAGACATTGCCATTGGATCCAGACCCTCAGCTGGATTCTTTGGGTATTTAGCGTGTGGACAGACATCCTGCACTTTTTTTGCATTTGACTCTTTGGGTGACTATTATAAAATAATTCTATAAATTATGTTCCTTGTATTAAATTGTTTTCCTTACAAATTCTAACTGCAACAGCTTCCATGAAAGACTTCTGAATACTATCTAGTGCATATGGCTTTTTAGGAAACCATAATGATTTGGTCAACCCTGGAACAATGACAACCCCCAAAAATATGACTCCTCAATCTATCGAAAAGTGAAATTATGGAGATTCACGTTAGCTATGCAAATGAATCTTTTATATCTCCTTTCGACTCTTATATTTGTAATGTATTGTCCTATATAGCTGAATTCAACCATAGTAAGTTTTTAAAGTGTCAAATGCAAGACACATCCATGGCAAACAATTCTACCTCAATTAATGTTGCAAATAGTCTGAAATGTCTTAAGAATAGAAAGCATGTTTTCTACCCCACATGTGACCTTTTAAGATAAATATAATGACTTCTACTGAAAGGTAAGACACTTTAAAGAACACTATAAACAAGTTAGAACTAAGGTATCAATTAAATGTCATTTGATTTTGGCAATGAATAAATGATTTCACCTATGCTAGGCAGAGATTGGCAACTCTTCTTCACACCTGTTATATATGATAATGAAATTTGAATATTCAAAATATTTGGCAATACATTTGTTCTAAAACTATGTTGGCAATCAAAGTTGTGAGCAGAATATAGACATTTACTGTTTATTCTGAGAAAACACTCCTGTATATTAAACCACTGATGACCAGCACCTGGCTCTGCAAAACAAGGATAAAAACATAGGCTCCTTAACTCTCAGTTAGGTGGCATGAATGCAGAGCTTTTTGCTTTTCATTACACTTGGCAGGAAAATAGCTGAAGAATGCCTGTCTTGTGAGACATATGTATTGACCTCAAAGGGTGAAATGCAGGGCACTATTTATTCAGGTGAAAAAATACAAAGCTTTGTGTGTTGTTCAGCAGTGATCAAACAAAGAAGATTCCAAAGAATGTACTGCATGTGTGACTTTCAGAACTCAGCTGCTGTATTTCCAAAATTAAATGGCAAGCTAGCAACACCAAAGTTTTTAAGATCAGTGAGAATGTTATCTATAATAAATTTTTAATTTATCTCTAATTTTCAAATAGATTTTAATATTTTCTGTGTATAAACAACAAACATTTATTTTCTCAATTTCTAAGTTTTTATGGTAGCCATGAAGGCAATGATCTATTAAGCTGAGCACATAAAATTTACAAGTTATCTTTGTTGCAAACTTTCTAATGGTTAGAAGCTAACACTTATATTTCGAATAGCTTTATATTTGAATTTCAGATGACTAAAAATGCCTACCAACTTCTATTATGTCAATCTGATTGACATAGTATCTTCAAATTATCTTAATAGTACCTGTGACAAATTTGCTAGGTGGTGAGTATGACTCAAACCCTGATCTCAAGAAATTTATGGTAGTAGTATTTACTTCAGTATAAGTCCTTTATTTGGTGTATCTTCAAATTTTTCTGCAATAACAAGTTAATAATTTCATCAGCCATGGATTTCAATTTTCTTATAAAATGAGGATATTAAAATGGGTCATGTACAAACTTCTTTTTAGGCATAAAATTGTGAGATTCTGCAATAAATAACTTCAAGAGTCCTACAGTTAAGGAGATCCTGGGTGGTGGTGCTGGGGCTTGACAATGTGACATTTGGGGCTTTATTAAACATAAAGGAAAGAAACACACCTTTCAGGGAATGAACTCAGGCATCCTGATGTAATTATATCATCAAGTGATGGGAACAACTTGCTTGAGCAAAGATTCACATGGAGGAGCACTAGGCGAGAAAACTGACTGCTAGGTTTATCTGAATTGTGAAGTAACTTTGTTTAGTTGTGAGTTCGGGTTTTATTTTAGATGTAAAAGTGTTTTCTAAGCAACAGGAAAACCTCTATAATGTATATTTCATTGAGATTTATAAGACTGACAACTATGGATGTATTAGAGTAGTTAAGATCAATACAAAAGCTTTGTAATATAGGAATAACTATAAAAAGAGTTTCACTCAGATGATTTCAGTTAGAAGTGTAAAACAAAGGAAAAAAATAAACCAAGTGAATGCTCTTTAAATTACTGCCTTGCAGATTGGAGACTGAAGGAATTAATCCATTTTTCTTTTCCTCAGGCAGATGCTTCATATCACAGTATAAATCTGATTCATGAAAGGCCATTCTCCTGGTTAGTATCAAAAGATGGGATCAGTGTTATAAATCTACTGGGGTCTCACTCCTTGGAAGTAGGCATTGCATCTGTAATGTGTTACTGTACCCTAAAACTCAGAATTGTTCAATAGCAATGAAACACAAAATAGTGAGAACTGAGGCAGTATTACTGTGTCTGGTAGGATGACAAAATGTTTTCTTCATATATAACAATGAGATGATAATGAAATAATGAATTATTTGTCAAAAACTTCAAAAGAAATTAACGAGTAATATTTGTAAAGCAAATAAGGACGTTTTATAACACAGCCTCAAAAAGGTCACAAAAGAAAGCTACAAAATATAGAGAAGTATATCAGTAAAGGTCGAATGTTGTAAAATGTGTATTCACTATCTTAAAATGTTCTCTTATGGTTTGACTCTAACAGCTTTAAAATAAGATTTTCATCAAAGTTGCTAAGGATTTATATAATCATCAACATGTAGGCTTTACTTGGTTGTTTCGTTCAAATTTGCAATTAAATTGTGAAAATGGTTTTTTGCACGTTATCTCTGGGGTCCCTTTTCCAACTTAGTTCCCACAAGAAGATGAAAAATATTAAGAACTTGAATCATTCAATATTACTTATGCCAGATACACTGTGTAGATCCCATGGCAGGCATATTTAATGAGAGAGTCAGTTGCTGCCTTAGTTCTAATTTGGCCTTTCCCAGTGTCCAATATGTTTCTCTCAAATGAACTGGTCCATTGGGAGCTTCAAAAAGTCAGGGTGTGTGAAGAGAAGGAACAGGAAAAAATTCAGCATTATGACAGTTTTCTGCAAGTTTCATTTTTTACAGAGTAATGCCAATTGTATTCTGTGGTTCAAATTAACCAGAGCATACTCACCTTAATTAATCAAAAATTTTCCACTTAGAACCAACCCCCCCCCACATACTGCTGTTCAACTATGGAGTAACATATTTCTGCATTGTTCTGCATATGGACCAAATTAGCACCTACATAGTTCAGTTATTAAATGAAAAACAGCTCTTTACTTGACCTATAGGGTTTTTGTGTATAAGAACCTATCCAACAGCATTATATTGTCCCTTATCAGATGTGTGTGGTATGACATAATGAATGTAACACTTCAATGCAGTTGGCAAAATTTCAATTCCCAAGCACAGAGTCATATTTCTCCACTCATTGTTTTGAAAGCAGATATTATGCACTGGGTAGCTAATGTTGAGGCCCTGGAATTTTTCCCTCAGAGACCTCAAACCAAACCTGTGAAACTAGTAACCCAAATTTAATAACAGCTTGAAAATTTATTTGGTGAACAAGAGCTGCTTAGAATAAGTGATGAAAGCTCCAGAGAAATGTTAGGTGAATGTGTGGAGCTAATCCAAGAGTCTCTTTTATCTGGAAAATTTTTAGGGTAGATGGCACTGAATGAATACTAAATTCTGATTTTAGGATTAAGTGTTGCCTTCATAAATCAGCACCTAGATCCAGATTTTAAATAATTTTCTAAAATATGTTAAAGGTATTTAAATGTATAATATAAATATTTAATGTATATAAATAGAATTGTGCTATTTATGTAAGCTTTATTATTTCTGTCACTATATTTTTAAATTTGCCAGCTGTTGAAGTGCAACAAACACAACATATATTCAGATAGGTATAAAATAGATAAACAGAGTTTAGAGACAGTGTATGCAAACATGGAGAACATAAAGAAAGATATCGATTTAATCCCTCACATAAGAAAAAATGTGATTGTAATGTTTTTAATGATGTAAAAGCCAAATATTCCTGGTAAGTAGTGGACAAACTTTATTCACTGTGTAAACAAATATGACTATATGTACATAGATAGATAGATAGATAGATAGATAGATAGATAGATAGATACTTTTACATTAGAGCAGAAAAGGTCTAGTTTAGCTAGTATAATTGCATCCTTATTCTAAGTAATTCAACATGTAAATGGTAGAAAGACTTGCAAAGGTTCATTCCACTATCAACACCAGAGATAAAAACAAACATATGAAAAACTCTTAAATTACTCCAAAAAAAGGAATGATGGTCACATATACCTGAAAGTACACTGTTTTTCAATCAGTGTAGTCAGGAAATATATAATAGATTAGGCAAAAACTTACATACAACTGCAACAAGTGAGTCTGGCATGCAGTTATGATGAAAGACAAAGTTTGAAATAACTGGGGTTTCACTTTAGAATGCAAATTTAAAAAATGAAATCTACAAAATCCTTGTAGTTATAAAAATTGATGTCCTAGCCAAATAATAATATACTAGAATTTATGTGCACACACTGACACTTAGAAAAGTTTTATAATACAGAAAAGGAAATGTACTAGATTTCCTTTGTAATACACAAGCAATTTAAATAAATATTTATTTAAGCAACTCTTATGAATAAGGTACAGTGTACATAGAACTTGTTCAATAAATATCTCAGAAAGACAGTTTTTAAAAACTTCAGTGTAGTCACTCGGGGGCCAGTGGGAGCCTTGGTGACACTGTCTCGACCCATAGGATCTTGACAGACAGGCAAGACTCTGGGTGAGCCCTCCTTACACTGGAGGAACTTATTGATCAGTGTAGAGCATTATTGACTGCTTTCCCCACCTGGAGGACCTCAGGGCCCATGAGAATTCAAGTGAGCCCTCTCACCACCTGGAGGACTTCAGTGAGCTAGCAAGAACATGAGTGAGCCCTCCCTCTACCCAGTGGTCACTGGGTCGGCCACTGAGAGCATAGGTAAGGCCTCCCCCAACCCTGTGAAAAATCCAGGTGGGCCTGCAAGACACTCAGTGACACAGTAGTGTTCCAGAGGGGTGCACATCATGGACAGATGGGTCTGGTGGCCTGGAAAAGACAAAAACAGCAGTAGCAATAAGAGCTAAGGATTGGGTCATATCTGTACTCCTAGGCTAGTCAGCTCAAGAAAAATCCAGGACTCACCTGACTGGATCGGCAGAAGAAATTCAGGTGACTAGCCTCTCCCCTACACAGTGGGACCTGGCAACTGGGTGAATGCCAGCCACGCAGTAGGACACTGACTGAGACACATATGATGGACTTGCAAGATTGAAAAGGCAGAAATATGAATCAAGAGGTAAAAATCACAAGACATAAAAGCAGAATGAAATCTCAGACTTTCAGTCCATCCAAAACAAGTACAGAAGACATAGACATAGAAGACATTGGAAGACACAAACCTAAAACTTCTAAAAAAATAGCAAGTGAAGTTAAGCCACAAATCCATGAGGCTATAGAGGAAATTAGAGCACAAATAACCTCTAAAATAAAAAATAAATGACTACTTTAATGGAAGAACTGCTTGACCTAGCTAGAAAACATAGATTAAAATATACAAAAACATAAAAAAAGGTAGAAACTTAGAATGAACAATACAGAAAAGAAGTACAACTAATAAAATAGATTCAAAGAGATATCCAGGAAATAAAAATTACTTTGAAAGCTGGCAAAATGTATTGAACAAAGCTGAAGATGACCTTTCAGACCTTAAAGACAAGAACACAGCTAGCAATCATGAAAGGAAAGATTTCCTACAAATAACAAGGGACTATGAAATAACAAGTCAAGAACTCCAAAAAATGCAAATAAAAGCAATATTAGACTGATAGGTTTCAATGAAAAAAGCAGGAGTCAATGAAAATGACATAAAGAAACTATTTGGAGAAGTAATAGCAGAAAATTTCCCAAGTATGGAAACAGAATTTGAAATAAAGATAAGTGAGGCATATAGAACTTCAAATAGCCATAACCAAAAAAGATCTACACCCAGAAAAATAATAATCAAGATCTCAGAAATTCAGCACAAGAACAGAATATTAACAGCTGCTAGAGTGCATGCCTTTAATCCCAGCACTCTGGAGGCTGAGGTAGGAGGAGTTTGTGAGTTGTGAGTTTGAGGCTGACTTGGGCTACATTGTGAGTGCAATGCTGGCCTGAGCTACATAGTGTGACCCTGCCTCAAAACACAAGGGCTGGGAGTTTGACTCAATGGCTTAAGCACCTGTCTGGCTGACCCAAGGTTGTGAGTTCAATCTCCAGTGCCGAAAAAAAAAAAAAAGCTGCTAGAGAAAAGAAACACATCACCTATAAAGGGAAGTTCATTAGAATCATGCTTGACTTCTCAACACAAATCATTAAATCAAGAAGAGCCTGGAGTGAAATATTTCAAACCCTGAAAGGAAACAGCTTCTAACTCAGACTGATGCACCCTGCAAAATGATCTTTCAAAATTAATGGAGAAGTAAGATACTTTGATGACAAAGAACAACTGAAGAAATTCATGCCCATCAAATGAACTCTAGAAAGAGTGCCAAAAGTTACTCTACCCAGAGATAAAAACGACTACAATTCCCCAAACAACAGCAGAAAGAAACCATCAGGCAGGGCAAACAATTAAACAGAGGGGAAAAGCAGGAAATCTAAAACAGGAAAATAAAATTGCAAAGGTAAGCCAATACATATTAGTTAAACTATCAAGAAGAAACACATTGGAAGAATGAATCAAGAAACAAGGTCCAAAAATATGTTGTATACAAGAAACACATTTAAATCAAAAGAAACTCATAACTGAAAATCAAAGAATGAAAAACAATACTCCATTCAACAGTAACCCAGAAAAAGGCAAGGGTAGGTATTCTCTTTGTAGGCAATGTAAACTTAAAATTGAAAATGATCAAAAGAGATAAAGAATGTCACTACATACTTTTTAGGGGAAAAATTCAAGAGGTAGAGCTGACAATCATAAATATATATGCACCAACTATGGGAACAGCCAACTATACTAGACATGAAAAATCAAATAAGCAATAACATAATTTTACTCCATTGTCACAAAGACATAGTTCAACTAGACAAAAAGCCAACAAAGAAACAGCAGAACTGAATCAAACCTGTGAACAAATGGACTTAGTAGACTTTTACATGGTGTTCACCAACATCAGAATATAAATTTTTCTCAGCTGCACATAGGATGTTCTCTAAAATAGACCAGATATTTGCCCATATAACATGTTTAAGTAAGTGCAGAGGAAGTGAACTTATCTGATTCATTTTGTCTGACCATGGTGCAAAGAAATTGAAAATTAATGGGAAAAGAAACTGCAAAAACTATGTGAAAACATGGACATTAAATGACACCCTCCTGAACAACCAATGGATCATAGATGAAATTAAAGAAGAAATTGAACAATATCCACAATCCAATGAAAATGCAGATACACCATATGAGAACCTGTGGAACCAATGAAAGCAGTCCTAAGAGGGAAATATATAGCAGTGAATTTTCACATCAGGAAAACAAAACAAGCAAAAATGACCTAGCGTTAGACTTCAACCTTCTAAAAAGAGGAGCAAATCAAGACCAAAGCTCATAGAAGGGAGGAAATTATAAAGATCAGAGCAGAAATTAATGCAATTGAGACTAAGAAAACAATACAAACAATTAAGAAGCAAATATTTGGTTCTTTGAAAGAATAAATAAAAGAAAAATAAACCAGAAAATGGAAAGACATCCCTTGATCATGGGTAGGAAGAACCAACATTGTGAAAAACACCATACTCCCAAAACTGTTATACAGATTTAATGCAACCCTGATAAAAGTACCATTAGCATACTTTACAGAGCTAGAGAAAATATTCCTAAAATTCATTTGGAAACAGAAAAGACACTAAATAACAACATCAAATTTAGGCAACAAATGCTAGAAAGGAGGCATTTCAATCCTTGGCTTAAAATTATACTAGAAAACTACTGTGATAAAATCAACATGATATTGGTAAACAAACAAACACAAAACAGACCTGAGGATGAGTGTAACAGATTAGAAGATGCACACGCAATGACAAAGACACTTACACTCCTTATCTTTAACAAAGAGGCCAAACATCTTCACTGCAAGACAGATAACCTCTTCAACAAATGATGCTGTGGAAACTGACTTTCCACATGACTAAAACTAGATCATGTCTATCACCATGCACTAAACTAAAGTCAACATGGATCAAATATCTCACTATTAAAGCAGAAACACTAAATCTACTGAAAGAGAGAGTAAGTAGAAATCTTGAAGTTATAGGGGTAGGCAGAAATTTCATGAAGGAAAAACCAAACTGCAGGGGAAATACTTCAAAGAATCAACAACTGGAATCCCATGTTGCTAAAAAGTTTTTGCACATCAAAAGAAATCACTAACAGAGTGAAAAGAAAATCCACAGACTAGGAAAATATTTTAACAAACTGTACCTCAGACAAATGACTTCTATTTGGAACATGCGAAGAACTGAAAAAAATCAGCCACCCCCCGCCAAATTCAAAGACACAGTCCAAAAATGGGCATCTAAGATGAATTGACACTTCTCATGAAAAAATGCAAATGGCAAATAAACACATGAAGAAATGTTCAACATCATTTGTCACCCAAGAAATGCAAATTAAAACAACACTGAGATTCCATCTCATCGCAGAAAGAATGGCTATCATCAAGAAATCAACCAATAATGAATACTGGTGGGGATGTGGGGGAAAAGGAACCCTTCTCCACTGTTGCTGGGAGCGTAGACTGGTATAACCACTGTAAAAATCAATGTGGGGATTCCTCAAAATACTATGTCCGAAGGTCCCATTCAATCCAGGTATTCCCCTTCTGAGTATTTTCACAGAAGAACTGAAAACATCATATCACAGTGATACATGAATATCTATGTTTTTAGCAGCACAATTTCTAATAGCTAAATCTTGGAAACAACCCAAATGTCCAACTTTGGAATAGATAAAAAAAGTGGTATTTTTATACAATGGGGTACTACTTAACTATTAAGAAGAATAAACTCGAGATTTTTATAGGTAAATGGATGCAACTTAAGACTATACTCACAAGTGAAATAAATCATGCTAGCATGCATGAACATTGTATTGTCCCCCTAGTGTAAAAATCTGAAAGGGTAAATAGGATTCAAAATATACAATAGATACTTTGAAAGTGAAAGGGAAAGAATCTGCTCAAAAAGGAAAGAACAATTAGGATGAGGGAAAGGACAATAGAAAGAAGGAAAACAACTATATATTACTAGATATTCCTAGATATATGTACAAAATAATTATACTTTTTCTTGCCTACATCTTTTAATCTGAGCATCTACTTCAAAGACAACAATATGCAATATATTAACTATTGTTAAACTCCTATTGTGTTACTTTAAAATTCTGTATCATTATTTTTGTTGTTGTTTCATTTTAAAATTTAAAAATATAAATATTTCAGAAATTTTATCCATGGATATAGCTCATCAGCATAAGCACCTGCCTGGCAAGCTCAAGGTCCTGAGTTCGATCCCTGATATGGAAAGAGGAAAGAAATTTTATTGTATCTCAAATCCAATACAAAACTATACACAATTAAAGCAGGGATATAATGGTACTGATTACTAAGCAGGTACTAGTCTCATTTTCCAAAACTAGCTTTATAAAGAGATCTGAAAATCCATAAGCAATTAAATAGTAAATATGGGGGACTCATTTATGCTGTTACTAAGAAGCATGAAGAATCATAACAATATGAGTTTAATGCAAATATTAATCTGTGTACATATATGAAAGAGAATGTATTAGGAGACATGAGATATTTTGTAGTTTTGTCAAGTGATAAGTAGTATTTTATGGGGGATATGCTTCATTTTTCCACTGTATTCTGCATGCAGAGCCTTCCCTTCCCACCACCATCACTACATCAGTTCTTAGAACACTGACTTCATTCCCTGTTAAGTGTAAGACAGATTTGTTACAGAAGAGGAAGGATAATTTGAGAAAATCTGTCAATCATATGAAAAAATGAGCGCTGAATGAGAGAAAATTTGCAACCTATAAATCAACATCTTTCATAGAATGTTGAATGATGCACTGATAAAGCCCAGTGGAAATTTTCTGTCAAACGACTTCAGGGCTCTGGGATTGGCACTAGTCTGTTTAGCATGTGCATTAGCTATTGGGATACCAATACTGTAAATATTACTCAATGGCTGACTTCAAGAGGTAAGAGAAAGATTTAATATGTGGAACAAGAGAAACGAGAATAGAGGGATCCAGCAGATAACAATGATAGTGTGAAATGTGAAAAATTAAATCTAAGAAGGATAGGCATGATATCCTGCCTTTGGTAAGACTAGGAGATATATTCTACTAAAAGCAGTGAAAATGTGATGTTTGAAAGACTTACTTTCTATGTCTCTATTCCTGTCTCTACGTGATGGTCAAAAAAGTAATGTTGCTGCAAACAACAAATGTGCTATGAACACACAGAATACACAGAATGCACAGGAAATAGCATTTAGAAGGGCTTGGTATTTATTTTAGCTACTTTGTGTAGCAATACATAATGCAGAGAAAAATTGGACTCTCCCAAGTATCTTATTGTGACTCTATGGCAAACTATCAAAATGAAACAATGACAAGTGCTGCAGAATGTTCTATAGGACACATTACTTTGCTTTCAGTTATTAAAATTGTGTTACTCTTAAGCATATATAATATTGTCAATATTTCCAATCCTTTGAGGAAAAAATGGATACAATTTTGAAGTAGAAACACAAGCTTCAAAGTGAATGATGGCTTTGATCTGGGCAATAACACTTGAGATTCTTGGGCATTAGTTTTCTCATTTGTAAAAAGCAAAAAATAAAAATAGATGGATCATAAGCTTGTTGGGAAAATTTTAGGATAAAATGAGCACCCATCTTAGCACAAATCTATTTCATAGAAAGTATTAGAAAAGTTTTGGAATATTTAATAGTGTGCATTTATTACCCAAGTAAAACAATTCAAACTGAGAAACAACTGAAAATACCTTTGGGAATACCTTCTGTATCTTCAAGAAATGTTCTGGTTTGAAACTCAAAGAAACAACAAATAGGGGAAAGGATATATTTCTATATATACCAATTTGATCTCCTTAAACTTTCATTGCATTTAAAATAGGCAATAACAATGATTTATTGCAATGTTTAAGTTCATAGCAGTTTATTTACAAAAGATTGATAAGTAACACATCATGACACTCTTTATATTCATTCATAATACCTACTATGGTTAAATACTTACTTTGTGCAAAATATTTGTTATGGTTGATACATTGTGTCAATCTGAGAAGTTTAGAAGTTTAACTGAGAGACTCAACAGGGAGCCAGGGTTCTTACTTTGTAAATATTCTCATCCTGTGCAAAGGAGGCAAGGAGAGTTGGTGGGTGCTACATCTGCCCTGGAGAGGGCCTGTATACACTATAAGAGGGGAGAAGAGGCTTGTTTCCCCCTTTTACTCTGGCTGCTTTTGCTCAGCTGCTGCCTTGAAGTGTTGCCCCAGTGCCATGATGCCCTGCCTTGGAGTCAGCTGATTATGGACTGAAACCACCAAAAACTGTAAGATAAATAAACCTTTCTTTCCTTCATTTTGGGTGTCAGGTGTTTTTTCTCAGCAATGAGTGAAAAGTAACCAGGATAGAATGTGGTACAAGGAGTGGGGTTGTTGCTGTGACTATACCTGACCATGTGGTTCAAGAGTCTTTGGAAATGGCTTGTGGGAAGACTTTGGAAAGTTTCAGAGATGTCACCTGAAATTATGGTGCTGGAACAGCTTAGGCTGTTCTGTATGGGAGACTCTGGTCAGAGCTCAGGAGACCAGAAGGCTGTTAGAAAGCCTGGTGGTAAAGACCAGGCTTGGGAAGTTTCTGCTGGGAAGAAGGATTGTATTGGTGGTTGGACTCCACATGATGTGTGTTATGGGTTGGCAGAAAGTTTGTCTGCATTCTGCCCATGCCCAGAGACTTTTCCTGAGACTGAGATTAGTTGGAGAACTGATTAGTCTAGCAAAGGAAATTTCAAGGCAGGGGAATATTGAAGCGGTGGCATGGCTATTGTTGGGGGTTTTAAGCCAGATTTATGTTGGGAATCAAGAGCAAAGAGCCCAGTAGGATGATTTAAAACGTGAGTTTGGCCAGAAAGGAAGCTCCAGGAAAGCTGTGGACTGTAAAGACAGAACTGAGACCTCGATTGCTGAGGAGAAACAGAATAAAAAAGATGGTCTGCGGGCATCACAGGAAGAGGCAGCTGGTCCCCATGCTTTGCAGTCTCAAAACTGCAAAAGTGAAAGACTTTGCTTGGAGAAGAAAGCCTCAGAGCACCACGTCCCAGAATGGCAGTGGCAGCTGCACCAGGTTCCAGAATGGAGACAGCATAGAGAATCTGTTCCTCAGAATCAGGTTCAGGGTGCCCAGCGATCCAGGCACTCAACCCCTACAGCCAAGAGAGAGAAGAGCCTGGCTACTGCTCCAGCTGACAGAAGACCATGGCATCATCCACTTCATGCAAGGGTTCTGAGATTGAAAAGTCTTCCACCCTGATTTTGGAAGGCCTGGGATGCCAGACAATGTGCCCCTGAGAGGGCAGTGTGTGAAGCTGTGAGAGTGAGGCCAAGGGTACAGTGGAGAAACCAGAAGTCTGGAAAAGCCAGGAGGGTGGATCCTCTAAGGAAACCTGCGATGAGGGAGCAAAGACAGCCCAAGAGAAAAGCCGTAGGAGTTAAAATCCCTAGAAGTGCCGCAGGGGTGGGATCACTCAAGTCTTTTGGAGCTTGCAACCAGATTGCTTCAGATGCTGAGCAGAGAACTCCAGGACTTAATGTTTGCCCTGCTGGATTTTGGACTTGCTTTGGTTCCAATGCTTTGTATACCCCTGTTTGTAACTTTTGGAATTTAATATTTATCTTGTGCCTTTATATGTTGGAAGTGTTTAACCTCATTTTCATTAGCACAGGGTGTTACACTGAAGAGTTTGCCATAGATCTTGGAGGAAACTTGGGACTTAAACTTTTCAGCAATGTTGAAAGTATTAGGACTTTGGCAACTCTTACAGATGGACTAAATGCCTTTTGCATAATGGGATGTGCATGAGTCTTTAGGGGTCCAAGGACAAAATCTTATTTTTCTAAAGTAATATAATGTTGATAGACTTAATGCTGGTTTTTAAGGATTGTTAAGGTGTGTTATAATATTCAAGTTGCAAAATGTTAAGAATAAGCATGTCTTTGTATCTGGAGGCTGATTTAAAGAAGTATATCTTGTTGTCAAGTTAACAAGGGGTGGATTGTTATGATTGATACATTCTGTCAAATTCAGAAGTTTAGAAGTTCAACTGAGAGACTCAGCAGGGAGCCAGGGTTCTTAATTTGTAAATATCCTCATCCTGTGCAAAGGAGGCAAGGAGAGTTGGTGGGTGCTACATCTGCCCTGGAGAGGGCCTGTATACACTATAAGAGGGGAGAAGAGGCTTGTTTCCCCCTTTTACTCTGGCTGCTTTTGCTCAACTGCTGCCTTGAAGTGTTGCCCCAGTGCCATGACACCCTGCCTTGGAGCCAGCTGACTATGGACTGAAACCTCCAAAAACTGTAAGATAATTAAACCTTTCCTTCCTTCATTTTGGGTGTCAGGTGTTTTTTCTCAACAATGAGTGAAAAGTAACCAAGACAATACTGTATTCGATGTCTTCAACAGATAAAATAAAATAAAAATAAATTTGAGATACTTGAATATTTTAAGGACATGGAGGATTCCTGTACTATAAGAAGAATAATATGAACTTCCTATTATTCTTTCTCATAGTTGAGCAAGAAGGAAATCATGAATCTCTAAAGAGTAAGCCTACTTAACAGATCTTATGAAATATCCCTAACTACTGTTCATATATTAGGAGTAATGTAGAATATTAACAATTTTAACAAATACTTATTCAGCCAAATACCGTATACAGATTTTAAAGTGTTCTGATTTAGATTAAAATACAATATATCCATTTCTGAATCTTTCATACCAGCACATTACAAAAGATTTTTCCCCATGATCAAGTAGGATTCATTCTAGAAATGCAAGGATGGTTCAAAATAAACAAATCAATAACCATCCAAGTAAGCACAATGAAGAACACAAACAAACCATCATCTCAATAGTTGCAGAAAGGGCATTTGATAAAATCCAGTTCTACTTTTTGATGAAAATACTGAACAGATTAACTTTGTTTTTTGTTTTCTTGTTTGTTGATACATGATCTCACTGTGCAGTTCAGGCTAGTCTTGAACTCACTATGTAACCCACACTGACCTCAAACCTCCAGTGATCCTCCTGCGTCAGCCTCCCAAGTGCTTGGATTACAGGCATGCACCACTACACCCAGCTCTGAGCAGTTTAAGTATAGAAAAAATACACCTCAACAAATCAAACACCATTTACAATAAGTCAACAGTTAACATTATACTGAATGAAAAAAATCTGAAAAGTTTTCTCTTTAAAATCTGAAACTAGACTGGGTTGACCACATTCACAGTCTTTTTTGAACACACTGGTAGAAGTACTAGCCACAGCAATCAGGCAAGAGAAAGAAAAAAAGGACATTCAAATTGGAAAAATGTCAGATTATTACTATTTGACGATAATGTGATATTATATATGGAAAATACCATCAGAAATACTATCAGAACTAAATTCATCAGTGTTTCAGAATGTGAAATTAAGGAACAAAAAAGTCAGTAGTGTTGCTATCTGCCAATAATAAATTATCAATAAACCAATCCTTTACGATAGGTACAAAAAATAAAATATGTGGCCGGGGATTTAGTTCAGCTCAGCTCAGCTGTATAAGTGCCTGCCTGGCAAGTGTGAGATTGTGAGCTCGATCCCTCATACCAAAATAAATAAATAAAATAAATATATAAAAATAAATTTAACCAAAGAGTTGAAAGATCTTTACAATAAAAAGTGTAAAAAATTAATGCAAGAAATTGAAAAGTAAATGCCCATACTCCTTGAAGCAATCAACATTTTAAGGACTGTCATTACAATTCCAGTACTAGAAAAAACACCCTAAAACTTACATGGAACTACAAAAATATCTGCATAGTCAAATTTATCTTGAGAAAATATAACAAAGGAGGAGAAACTACAACACCTGACTTGTATCTAAAAGGGTGGAATAATCAAAGCACTGTGGTACTGGCATAAACGTGGACACAAAGAATAATGGAACATAATAGAGAAAGTAATAGAGTCTATAAAAGTAAATCCACATACTACTAGGTCCTAAGAACACATACAGGAACAAAAGACTGTCTTTCCAATAAATGTGATGAGAAAATTGCATGTCCACATGCAAAAGATTGAAACTAGAGACATACTTCTCACGAGTTACAAAAATCAACACAAAATAGATGAGACTTCAGTGTAATACCTGAAATTAAGAAACTACTAGAAGAAAGCACAGGGGGCATAGATTCAGGAGATTTGTGTTCACGCATTTTTTAAAAGACTCCAAAAGTACAGAAAACAAAAGCAAAATTTGACAAATGGAATTGCATCAACTAAGTATCTTTTGCACAGTAATGAAACAATCATCAGAGTGATGAGACAACCTACAGAATAGGAGAAAATATTTGCAAACCATACATCTGTTAAGGGGATGATATCCAGAATATATAACTCTAAAAATTCAATCCCATAAATAAAAGTAACCTGATGAAAACAGAGGCAATAAATCTAAAAATTTCTTAAACAAGATGTACAAGTGGACAAAAAGTACATGAAAAAATGCTCAACACCACTGGCTATCAAAGAAATTGAAATCAAAACCATAATGAGCTATATCTAATCAAAAAGACAAAAGACAAGTGCAGATGAGAATGTAAAAGGAAAAATTGGCATCCTGTTAATTAGAGTATAAGTTATGACAGCAATTATGGAAAACAGTTTGGAGGTTAGTCAAAAAATTAAAGTGATAACTACCATGTAGTATCAAGCAATCCCACTACTGTGTATATATCTAAAAGAAATGAAATCAGTATGCTAGAGAGAGATAGGTATATTTAACCTAGTTCAAGGATTACATAATATATGCATGTATTAAAATATCATTTTAACTCATCAGTCTTTAAAATTTTTGTTTTTATGTATCAGCTGAAATAAATTTAATTAAATATTAAAAATTTTAAAATCCATTTTTAAATAATTAGACCATCTTTTAAAGATTTCTCTGATGGCTATATGACTATTGTAGGAAAATGTTTAGAAAAGAAATTTCACTCCCTTCCTTCCCTCTCTTCCAACAGTGCCCCAACCACCCCTACTGACAAAATTTCAAAAGTGTAATATTAAAGAAAAACAAGAATTTCTAATTCTACTAAGAAAATTTACAACTTTACAATGAAAAATAAAACCTTCAGGAATTGAATCATTTAAGTGAACCAATTAGTTGAGCAGTTGTGTCCATCCAAGGATTAAAATACTTTCCTTGTTCTATATTCTGAAGTTTTTGCTAAATAGAATGTTAAGTAAAATTTTATATTTTATGTATCAGAATTGGGCTAAAGACTTGATAATGAAAGACAGAGGTGAAATATGTCTCCACATTCTAAACGGAGATGCTAGAAAATAAACTTTACTGAACAAATAGACAAATTCCTTCTTCTGTCAAACTCTTTCCTTCACCAGCTAGCTAAGAGAACATTGCAGAGTCATTGTGAAAACCTACTAAGGAAAATTTGTAGGAGTAAAAAATGCTCCTCCTTCTCTCTTTTCCCTTGGAGTGGGAAGTTAGCTGAAATGGTACATGAAAATTTAGCTGGTAGACTGTGGCCAGCACTTCATTATTCCATTTTGCAG
Organism: Dasyprocta punctata; assembly: GCA_004363535.1. Taxonomy (NCBI): domain Eukaryota; kingdom Metazoa; phylum Chordata; class Mammalia; order Rodentia; family Dasyproctidae; genus Dasyprocta; species Dasyprocta punctata. The sequence goes on along the minus strand of RJWM01007694.1, from coordinate 39,691 downwards.
GATAAGAATTACTAATTCAGGTAGGTCCAGCCTTCAAGCAAAAGCTTTTCCTTCCTCTCAGCTATTCAAGAAAACTCATTGGCACAAATGAAACGCAACATAGGACGTGTGAGTCCTTATTCTCAAGTGCTTTATACATCTTAAATATCTAAGTGGAAGTTACAATTCCAGGTTTACAAATGGAAGGTTAAGATGCTTATAATTTGCACAGTGTCAAATAATTATATATAGTTTGTGGGTTTTACCTTTATCTGATATTTTGTACAGCTAGGAAAGAAACTGAATTGCAGTGGCAAACAGCTTAACCAGAAATTGCATCTCCTGTATTTGGACATTGTAAAGTGGGTATTCCCATTAGTACAGAGGCATATTTCATGAGGGAGACTATCTTGTGGACATCATTCATAATCAAACGAATTGCTTAGAACTGATGATGAATACAGCATCAATAATCATATAAGATTATTCTCCTTTTTCCTTTCGTCTTTTCTCTCTTTTACCAACATATAAAACTGATGCAGAACACAGGTTTTAAGGAAAAAAGATCAAAATTCCTTTTTCCAAATGGAAAGTTAGAATTTAATAGTTGCACATCAGAGTAAACATTTGATGTATAATGAAATGGACTTTTAAAATCTCAAAGTACATTTGAATTACCATTAAGACTGTTCTCAGGTGTGAAGGAATTATAAACTACACCTAAAATATTGTACAGAGAAAACGAAGGCAGATCCCACCAAACAAATTTGTAGGCATTTGCTTGGAAAAAAATAATCTTTTCTCTATTTTGTCCATTCATTAAGTCAATTTATTTTTTTCAGAATACTTTATATGTATACTGATATCACCTTGTATCTATTTTTCAATGGGCAAATATCTGATGTGGTGACTTTTGAGGCCTGCCCCTAAATTTGTAGGAATTTCTGGGCCATTCTATTCTCTAGGTCTCCAAATTTTCAAATTTTACCCTTCTGCTGCATGAATGCAGGCAAGCAAAGTAGCCCTTCTTCAGTTTCTGTGCATCTAAGTGCTTCTAACACAAAGTGCTGGATTCAGGGACTTTATTGAATATTTGATAGTCACTGGTCAGCATTGCATTATATATTTTTCACATTTGCCATCTGCTAAAATGCTTTGGGTTAATTCTGTGCCACACTGCATTCTTGTTTGAATTTCACTCTGTTTTCTGTTTCTCTCTTCCTTTCAATGCTTCAAAAATATTTCCATTTGTCTCCCTTTCTGTAAATATCTATAGGCAAAGGCAACTAAAGAAATGGATATCTCTAATTCTGATTCTGATACCTAAATTCAAATCTTCTTTGACTGCCCAAGTTTCCAGAATTCCAATTCTAAACATTCCACTCCTTAATACTTCCCACATCTTTTCCTTCACTACTCTCACAACTTTTTTCATACTAAATCACTCTCTGTGATTTTTCTTGTTTACCTGACTTATTCTTTCTCCCCTGTACATGGGGGTTCAACATGTCTTTCATCCTTCTTTAAAGTTGTACCTCACCAATCTCCTAATGGATGGGATGTTAATATGCACAGAATCCAGAGTGAGATTTTCTTGGACAGCAGCAAGTATATATACACATTCAATGGATAGGGAGGTTAAATTCAAAATCATGACATTTGCTTGGATAGAGAGGGAAAGGGTTTTAAATCCTATCACATGGAATTTCCATAAACTATATTAGAGTTGGCATATATTATAGAGATACAGGACCCTCTGGGGGGGAGTGCTCTCTAGCTGCACAGAGGATCCCAGCTCTTCCTAGCCCAGCTTCCCAGCACAATTCATTAGGGGAATGCCTGGCCAGTCTCACAGGACACAGGGGTACCAAGCACGGCACAGCCCAGAGCTCCAGAGGAGCTCTGGGAGCAGCCAGCATAGCTGAAGGGTCTTGGAGAATTTGAGCTCTGCTCTTTAGAACACAAGACTCCAGCTCCGTTGTTTGGGGGTGTGGTCATGTGGCAGGTCCTAGAGATTGCAAACTCCACCCAGCCAGGAGCAAGGCCCTGGCACCATATACCAGGGGCACGCTCTGGTTTGCCCCATGCTCCAGAGGCTCTAAACTCCTCGCAGCCAGACACAAGGTCCTGGTGGTGCCACATTTTGGTGTGTGCTCCACCTAGCTGCCTGGGTCCCTGAGATTCTGAATTCCACCCAGTCAGGCATGAGGCCCCAGTGCCACACCCCAGGGGTGCACCTCTGCTAGCCACCTCCATTGCAGAGGTTCTGAACTCTACACAGCAAGGTTCTTGGCCACAGTGACAAGCTCCAGGGGTGTGCCTCTGCTAGCTGTAGGAAGGATACAAACTTTGTCCAGTCCAGTACTCCAGAGCAACCCAACAAAGTGCATCAGGGGGACACATGGCCAGCCTCACAGACCACAGAACACAAGGGTCCGGCACCCTAGTCTGGGGATATTGGAGGATTAAAGCTCTATCCAGTGCAGTGTTCCAGTGCAATCCATTGGGAGACTGCCTGCCCAGCCACACAGGTCACAGAAGAAAATGACAAAATGAAAAAGCAAAAGGCAGTCTTAATCCACAAGCCCACTGAGAACAAACCCAAGAGACACTGAAATGGAAGACACTGGGAGTCACACAACTGAACTTTCTGAAATGATAGCAACTGAAGTAAAGAAACAACTCCATGAAGCTATAGAGGAAATCAAATCAGAAATAACCTCTCTGCTAAAATATGAAATGACAAACTTTATGAAAGAAATGCTATGTGTATCTAAAGAAGATCAAGATAAAAAAATAGAAGAACATAAAAAAATGAAGGATACTTTGAATGAACAATATAAGATACAAATTGAATGCACGAAACAGATTCAAAGGGAAAATCAGGAAATTAAAAATTCCATTGAAAGTTGGCAAAACCACTTGAATGAAGCTGAAGATAGAGTATCAGACCTTGAACACAGCATGGAGTCTTATGATCATGAAAGAAAAGATCTCTTTAAAATAACAAGGAACCATGAAAAAACAATTCAACAGTTGCAAGGTGATGCCAAGAGAAATGATACAAGATTAATAGGCATCAATAAAAAGCAGGGGTCAATACAAATAACCTGTGAAGACTATTTGCAGAAATAATAGCAGAAAACTTTCCAAACATGAGAAGACAATCTGATATACACATAAATGAGGCATAGAGAACCCCAATGAACCATAATCAAAATAAATCTTCCCCTGGACATATAATAATTAGGATATCAGAAATACAGCATAAGAACAGAATACTAAAAGCTGTCAGAGAAAAGAAACAGATCACCTATGAAGGAAAGCCTATCAGAACTATGGCAGACTTCTCAATACAAACCTTCAAGTCAGGAAGAGCATGGAGTGAAGTATTTCAAATCCTGAAAGAAAACAACTTTCAACCCAGATTGATATATCCTGCAATATTATCATTAAAAATTGATGGAGAAATAAGATACTTTCATGACAAAGAACAGTTGAAAAAATTTATGGCCACCAAACTACAAAGAGCACTACAAAGTGTACTGAAGGACGTTCTAGAAAGAGACAAATATAACTACAGTTATATAACTGAGAACAACAGCAAAAGGAAACCAGTAAGCAGGGCAAACAATTAAACAGAAAAAGTAGAAAACCAACAACAGAAACATAACATGACAGTGATAAGTCAGTACATATCAGTTATAACAATCAATGTAAATGATCTCAACTCACCAATAAAAAGAAAAAGACTGGCATAGTGGGTTAAGAAGCAAAATCCAACAATATGCTGTGTACAAGAAACATTTAACTCAAAAGGAAATCCACAGACTAAAAATCAAAGAATGGAAAAAATACTCCATGCAACAGGAACCCAGAAAAAAGCAGGGGTAGCTATTTTGTTTGCAGATGATGTGAACTTCAAACCAAGAATGGTGAAAAGAGATAAAGAAGGGCACTACATACTTGTTAGGGGAAAATTTGAAGAGGAAGAGATTACAATCATAAATATATATGTACCAAATATGGAAGCACTCAACCATATAACACAAATCTTAATAGACATCAAAAACCAAATAAGCAATGATACAGTCATAATGGGAGACCTTAACACTCACAAAGAGACAGATGAACCAAACAAAATTCAGCAAAGAAATAATAGAACTGAACCAAACTTGTGAACAAATAGACCTACTAGATGTATACCGAGTGTTCCACCCAACAACCTCAGAATACACATTCTTCTCTGCTGCACATGGATCATTCTCTAAAATAGATCATACACTAGTCCATAGAACATGTTTAAGTAAATGCAAAGGAAATGAAATAACTCCATGCATATTATCTGACCATAGCACTATATAATTGGAAATTAATTACAAAAGAACCCACAAGAACCTCATAAACACATGGAAATTAAATAACACTCTTCTAAACAATCAATGGGCCACAGAAGAAATTAAAGAAAAAAATAAACAATATTAACAATTGAATGAAAATGCAAATACAAATTACCAGAACCTGTGGGACACAATGAAAGCAGTCCACAGAGGGAAATTTATAGCACTAAACTCCCAAATCAGAAAGATGAAAAGGACACACATAAACAACCTACTGCTGCACCTCACACTTCTAGAAAAAGAAGAACAAGTCAAGCCCAAAGCCCAAAGAAAGGAGGAAATTATAAAGATCAGAGCAGAAATTATTGCAATTCAAGCTAAGAAAACAATACAAAGAATTAATGAATTGAAGAGTTGATTCTTTGAAAGAATAAATAAAATTGATAAACCCATAGCCAACCTTATCAAAAAGAGGAAAGAAATTCCATGCAATAAGCAATGAGAAGGTTGAAATCACTACAGATCCTGTGGAAATACTGAAGATCATAAATACCTACTTCAAAAACCTTTACTCCCATAGGTTTGATAACACAGAAGAAATTAGACAGATTCCTAGAAACCTATGAATACCCAGAGCTGAATCAACAAGATATAAAACTGCTGAATAACCCAATTTCAGCTAATGAAATTGAAAATGTAATTAGAAGCTTATCAAAAAAGAAAAACCCAGGTCCTGATGAATTCACTGCTGAATTCTACAAGAATTTCAAGAAAGACTTAATGCCAACACTCCTCAAACTCTTCAATGAAACTGAAAGGGAAGCAAGTCTCCCTAACTCATTCCTGAAAGCAACTATTACCCTAATACCTAAGCCAGAGAAAGACCCAACCAAAAAAAGAAAATTATAGGCCAGTGTCTCTAATGAATATAGATAGAAAAGTCCTCAATAAAATATTGGCAAATAGAATACAGCAAGTCATCAGGAAGATTTTACACCATGATCAAGTGGAAGTTATCCCAGAAATGCAGGGGTGGTTCAACATATTCAAATCAGTAACTATAACACACCATGTCAACAGAGCCAAGTACAAGAATCACATGATCATCTCAATAGATGAAGAAAAAGCTTTTGATAAAATCCAACCCTCATTTATGATAAAAACCCAACAGAAAATCGGTACAGATGGTGTCTATCTCAACCTGATAAAAGCCATATATCATAAACCAACAGCCAACATCTTACTAAATGGGGAAAAACTGAAAACTTTCAACCTAAAATCAGCAACAAGACAAGGATGTCCATTATCACCACTCCTATTCAATATAGTTCTGGAAACAGTCAGAGCAATCAGACAAGAGAGAGAATTAAAGAAATAAGGATAGGAATGGAAGATGTTAAATTATCATTATTGGTAGATGATATGATACTCTGCAAAGAAGACCCCCAAAAATCCATTGAAAGATTTCTAGATGTAATAACCAAATTCAGTAATGTTGCTCAATACAAGGTGAACACTCAAAAATCAATAGCATTACTGTACACAAACAACAAAGTCACTGAGAGAGAAATAAGGGAAACCACACCCTTAACCATAGCATCCAAAAAAATGAAACACTTAGGAATCAATCTAACAAAGGAAGCAAAAGATCTATACAGTGAAATTTTCATTACTCTGAAAAAGGAAATCAAGGAGGATTTCAGAAAATGGAAAGATAATCCCTGTTTATGGTTAGAAAGAGCAAACATTGGTAAAATGGCCATTCTCCCAAAATTATTATACAGATTTAATTCATTCCCAATCAAAATAACACTTGCATACCTCATAGAGCTAGAGGTATCATCCCTGAAATTCATCTGGAACTAGAAGAGACCTAGAATAGCAAAGGCAATTCTGGGCAACAAAGGAAAGGCAGGAAGCATCACAATCCCTGACTTGAAACTATATTACAAAGCTACTGTGATAAAATCAGCATATTACTGACAAAAAGCAAACCTGAAGATCAATAGAATAGATTAGAAGATACAGCCACAACTACAAACACACTTAACTACCTCATCTTTGACAAAGGGGCCAAACATGTACATTAGAAGAAAGATAGCCTCTCTTAATAAGTGGTGCTGGAAAAACTGGCTTTCTCTATGCTGAAAACTAAAACGAGATCCATGTCTATCACCATGCACTAACGTAAAGTCAAAATGGGTCAAAGATCTGAATACTAAAACAGAGACACTAAATCTGCTGGAAGACAAAGTAGGTAAAAAATCTTGACAACATAGGAGTAGGCAGAGATTTCATGAACAAAAATCAAACTGCACGGGAAATAATAACCAGAATCAACAACTAGGGTCTCATCTTATTAAAAAGTTTTTGCATGTCAAAGGAAATCTCCAATAGAGTGAAAAGGACACCCACAAATTGGGATAATATCTTAGCCAATTGTCCCTCAGACAAAGGGCTTCTCTCTGAAACATAGAAAGAATTTGTAAAAATCAGGCTTCTAAAACTCAAGGACCCAATCCAAAAATGTGAATCTGAGATGAATACACACTTCTCAGAGGAAGAAATACAAATGGTAAATAAATATATGAAAAAATGTTCAACATCAATGGTCATTGGGAAATGCAAATTAAAGCAACTCTTGAGTTTCAATCTCACCCCAGAAAGAATGACAAAGACAGAAAAATCAACCAATAACAAATGCTGGAGGGGCTGTGGGGAAAAAGGAACTCTTCACCACTGTTGGTGGGAGTGTAACCTGGTGCAACCACTGTGGAAATCTGTGTGGAGATTCCTCAAGAAGCTAGATTAGAGATTCCATTTACCCAGCTGTGGGAGACAACTTGAGTGGGTCCCCTTGAATGCAGAACAATTGTTGCAGCTTTGATTATATCGAAACTTATTTCCTTATGTTGATGTATACAGAGCTGACTATGTTATTTCCTTCTCTCTTCAATTGGCTCTAAGCATTGCAAATAAGTCTAACTGAGGTACTGATATGTAATCTCTAAAGTCATCTGTCAGTGTCCTGTTGCCTCCCATAGTGATCTCTATAAAATGTACAGGCACAGTGGGATGGCAGAGCCAGTGAGCTCCCAGAATGTCAACTGGGTATGAGCCTCGAGAAAGAGGCTATGAGTCCCCAGGGCATAAAAGTTAATATATCAGAAGCAGGTACTGGTATGCAGTCTTTAAAGCCATCAGACAGTGTCCTGTTTCCTCCCAAAGTGACCTTTGTAAGATGTATAAAGCACAGCGGGATGGCAGAGCCAGTGAGCTCCGGGAATGTTGACTGGAGATGAGCCTTGAGAAAGAGGCTGTGAGTTCCCAGGGCATAAAGTTTGCATATCAGAAACTGAAGCAATAGCCTCCTAATTCAGTTGCTATCTTGATTGGGTTGTGCAAATTGAGCCCCTTACATATTTTCATCTGCATTTTGCAGAGACACCTTTCTGACTACCTTGCTAGCCAGCTCAAGTTACTCACATAGTTCCCGCCATCCTCACTGTCACTCATCCTCAAGTCACCTCCTTGCTTCACTAGTTAATAAATTCTGGGAGAGGCCTAGGATCAAGGCCTTTGTCCGCATGTCCTCATGAGGATTGGACTTAGGTCCCCTTGGCTGCCCTTAACCTGGAATATGTCTCAGAATCTTTACTCTCACCATGGGTTGCATTGGAGATGGTAGATTGGAATTAACTTACCGGGATTCCAATAACGTCTCAGTGGATTTATAAATGTAACTTTTTGGATTGTGAGGAAGACTAGACAAAGGATTTCAGTACTTGGATTACTGTACTCAATATTTGGGGCTACAGTACCCAACTATCCTGCTTCTGGGCATTTTACAAGAAGAATTGAAAAATCATAGTACAGAGATATTTGTGCACCCATATTTATAGCAATCCAATTTGTAATAGTCAAATCTTGGAAACAACCCAAGCACCCATCAATCAAGGAATGGATAAAATGATGTGATATTTTTATACAATGGAGTACTACTCAACTATCAAGAAAGCTTCCATTGAGATTTTTTATAAGTAAATGGGTAGGACTTGAGACCATACTCACAAGTGAAATAAATCAAAATCACATGTGTCAATAAGGTATCGTCTCCCTAGTGTAAGAAACTGAAACAGTATATACAAACCAAAATCTACAATAAATACTGGGCAAGGGTAAGAAACTGCTCAAAGAACAAAAGTAATTGGGATAGGAGAAAGAAGGAAAGAAGGAAGGGAAGAGGAAAAAAGACATAAATTTGTATATATGTATACATATGTTAGTTAAAATGACTATACTACTAAATGTATTAGTTACTGAAAAACAACAGTTAATACTCATATGATTAGATCAATTTTACATGTCTGTATCTGTTAATCTAAGCAACCCTTTTGAAGGTAATGATATGCAATATTGCAACCATTGTCAAGTTCCTATCATCTTGTTTTGTTAAGCTATAATAGTATTGTATTGGGTTTGTTGTCGTTTGCTTCTCTTTTGCTTTTGTCTTTCTTTTCTGTATCTTTTTTCCCTTAAATTAAAAAAAAAGAGATAACGTAATCTGTTTCAATACCCTCAATTTAAGAATGATGAAATTGTGCCCCAGGATGATTAAACAGATTTCTAATGATTACATAGCTAGTTATTTCCTAATTTCTATACTTCTAAGGCTGTCTCAATTGCACAGTAAAATATCATATTTTAAAAGTTTAGGTTAAATTAATATTTGTTAAAATTCAATATATTCTTGTTTGAAAAATGGCTTAAAGTGCTAATTGCTTTTTTCTTAAATCTCTTTGTGTGGCTGAACAAGAAGATAACAAACTGTGATAACTAAAACTCACATGGAATCTCAAGGGATTCTATTCACAATAATATCAAAAAAGAGAAAAATTAGAGTTCTCACTTCTCTGGATTTCAAAAGTTACTGCAGAGTTACATTAATTAAAATATTATGGTACCCGAATAAAGATAGAGATCTGGGTCAGTGTAATCCCAGACACAAACTCTCACTTATTTGGTCAAATTATTTTGTGCATCAAAGGCTATCAACAAAGAGAATGGAATGAGAAAAATACTTGCAAATCAAGCCTCCGACAAAGGATTTTTCTTTTTTGTTTGTTTGTTTGTTTGTTTTTGCTGTAATGGAGATTGAATCTAGGACCTTCACACTGTGCTACATCTCTCACTCCTTTTCTTCTTTTTATTTGACACAGTGTGTGCCTAAATTGCTAAACTGTTTAGGCTGATCCTGAACTTGTGATCTTCCTGTCTTAGCTTCCCAGAGTCCTGGGATTACAGCCATACACACTCACACCTGGTTGTCATAAAGGATTAATATCCAGAATATATCAACTAATTCCTGCAACTTAACAACAACATCAAAAACAACTCAATTAAAACATGGATAAAGAACTTGAGTGGACATTTCCACAAAGAAATAGAAAAGGTCAGTAATGACATGAAAGGATGTTGAACATCATCAATCATTAAGAAAATATAAATCAGAACCACTAATCAAGACCACTTCATACCACTCCGTATTTCATTTTTGATAGGGTAGCTACTATCAAAAACACAGCTACTCCCCAAACAAAACAAAATAAAGCAAAACAAAAAACCAGAAATTGACAAGCGTTGGTGAAGATATAGAGAAACTAGAACCCAGTGCATTATCTGTGAAAATGTAAAATAGTGCAGCCACCATGAAAAATAGAATGGCAGTTACTCAAAAAATTAAACACAGAATTATCATATGATGCAACAGTTCCACCTCTGAGTATACATCCCCAAAAATTTGAAAATAGGAATTCAGAAATTCAGATATTCTTTCAGTCAATAAACAAATGTGATATATCCTATATCAGGTATATATATATATATATATATATATATATATATATATAAAATTTGACCTTTAAAAAGTATGCAAAAATGATATATACAGTTTTATAATATGGATGAAAAGGGTCAGGCATGGTGGCACATGCCTTTAATCCCAGCACTAGGGAGGCTGAGGTAGGTGGAGCATTGTAAGTTCAAGGCTGGCTTGGGCTACAATGCCAGTGCAAGGTCAGCCTGAACTTCATAGTGTGACCCTGCCTCAAAAACCTAGGGCCCAGAGTTTGGCTCAGTGCCTTAAGCACCTGTCTGTCAGGTGCGAGGTTATGAGTTCGATCCCCGGTGCCACAAAAAAAAAAAAAAAAAAAGAACCTTGAAGACATTATTCTAAATAGGTGACCACAAAAGGACACCCATTTTATAATTTCACTTGCATAAGGTGTCCAGAACACATACAGGTAGAAATTAGCATGATGGCTCAAAGGGGATATGGCTAATTATTGAGGAATAGGAAATCGCTGTCCAGTGGGTATAGAGTTTCGGTTCAGAAAGATGAATTAATAGGATGGTTGATGATATTATTTGCAAAACAACACGAATGTAGTGCTACTAAACTATACCTTTAAATTTGTTAAAATGGCAAATTTTATGTTAATCTTTCCAGAATAACACCAAATTTGGTTAATATTTATACTCATGACTGAGTAATCCTTATTCAAAACCATTCATTACTTCAAAATATTTAAATACTTACAGTTAAAAATATCATTGTAAAACTGATGAGCTTGCAAAGAAAAATACAAACTATGTCTTAAAAATACTGTAATAGAACCTTAAAAATCTTCATGTAAGTAAATATTTTAAGCTATAAAATTATAAGAGAAGTGATACACATAAAAATACCAGAACATGATTATAGTTAGGTGGAGAGATAAGTTATTTCCAGGCAGGGTAGATAATTCTTCATTGAAGCTATAGAACTTGAATGGCCTAAGACTAGCAAAGTTTTGTTTGTAGGGTTTAGGCTAGGGTACTATATGAGAGGAAAATCACTTAGCAAAAACATGGCCTCTGGAAAGGATAGTTTAGGTATAAAGTACAATGACAGTAAGTTCTGTTTGTCTGTTGTAGAGTCACATCAGTTATGCTAATGTTCTCATTTCGTTGGGGTTTTAACACCCTCCTAGACTAATGCCCAACTAGTTGATTTCAAAACTCAGCATAACCTCTCTGCCTATGCCCTAACCCATCCTCTGTTTAGATCCCAACAAGGTTTGTATCCTCTCCACCAGTGGGAGATGTGAGTGAAGCCAGGAAATCTACATCTGAGATTCTCTTATTATTCAGGGACAAGACCAAGTTTCTTTCACTTTCTCCACCTTTGGTTTGGTTTAGGGATTGTCTCAAAAAAATATCTTTTGAGAGTACGGTAAAAGGCTTCTTCCCTTGCTCTTCTCCTATTTACCTCACAGAATGATTCTAAAGCCACCTCATACTCTTCTGAGCACTGGCCTGACTCCCTTTCCTGAGTTGGATGTCTCATACACTCAAACAGGCAGAAAATAAATGTATATTTTTATTTTCAATATATTTTCTCCATTACAGAATAATCAAATGTGATTATGTCACCAGTCATGAAGGAGATGATGTCCGGAGGGAAATACTAAAATAAAACTCTAAGATCTGGGATAGTAGTATTGACTTAGGGATCATTTAAAAGGAAATAAAGATTTGGTTCAGTGGTTGACTTTTGCTATCAAGAGACTGTAGGTAATAAACGGGAGTAAAGAGGCATTAAAATAGATCTTTGGGGAACATCTTCATTGGAGATTTAATAGCAAAAGAAAAGCTAATGAGATTAATTTTGGAATGGTCCCAGGTGTTAAAGAAATCCCCTGAAATCCAATGTCTCAGAAACCATCATAGCCAAATGTTAAAAATGGAGATTGACAGACACTGTAGACTTATTTTTCTGTCATTCTCCACCTTAAAACAGAAATTCCTAGACATATCAAAACAACAAACACTTACTGCATTATCCCTAGGGTAGAAGCCACTTTTAGGAAGGAAGGAAGACGTGAGAAGTAAAAACAGGTTTAAACGGATAGTTTTTTATGCATAAAGCACAAGAGCTAGGGGTAGAGCCTCAAGGCTTTAGACAGATGGATGTGGGGAGAAGGAGAGGCTGGCAGGCTTAGCACCAGGAAGAACTGTTTGTGGGACCCTTCTAAAAGATGCCCCCTGGCATGCAGCTGCCCATTTCCCCCAGAGGAAAGATCTGGATAATGCAATAGGAGCTGAGAATCAATCTGCTTTTCTGGAAAGTACTTTGGATTAATTGTTGAGCTGCCTTCATCTGCACCCTTCAGGTCATACTCCACTGTGCAGGCCTCAGCTTCAAAGCAAAACATCTTTGGTCATATACATGTACTCTTCCAGTTCTATGCTTACTTAAATTGGGGAAAAAAAAAAAAAAGCAGAGTTCATCCGATGACTTTTGTCGGCAAGGTCTTCCATTGCTGGAGTATGTGTTTCCCTGCAGTCCTCGATGTAGCTGCTGCTTCTTGGGGCAGAGATAAAGAAACATTTTTGCACAGGTGGTTTAATGAATGATGAGGGTCAAAGTACAGGAATTGAGATAAAATACGATAAAGCAAGACAATAAGTTGAAGGTTGTGGGAAGTGTAGCTGATTTCTTTAGTATAGAGAAGAATAAACAGGTTTGTAAGGAAGAGACTGAAAGTACAAGAAAGTATGGAAAATTTAAAATACAAAATAATTGAAAAAAGCTAAATGAAAAGCTATGAAGTTTTAGCATTATCCTAATAATGAGGATAATGTAGAAAGGACTACATTAATTCACATGGCTTTGATAAGGACAAACAACTACCTTCAACATCCAAAAATAGGATTAATCATTTGGAGGGGTAACCATCAGGGACTAAAAAGAATTTTTAAAGAAGTTTACAAAGAAAAAATTTCTCTAGTTTTCATCAGTGTTTCTTAGGAATTTCCAAAGTAGACAGAAAACAACTGAAATGCATCTCAAAGGACCCATGTGAGTAATATTATGTCTCAGTATTAAACTGCAACAGTAATTTGTTCAATATCAATCTTTTAAAGTCTTAAAAATGTTCATTACAAATATTGACATAGCCATAAAAAAGATACATTTTTTTCCTTTGCTCTGGGCTTAGGATTGTTCTTTACATATTCAAAATGACTGTGAGCAGTTTCATGCAGCTGCTAATTACCAGTAGATGAGAGGAAATCATTAGGGCAACTTCCAGCCATCAGACTTCCACCTTCAACAGGAAATCACAAGAGAAGCTCTTCAAGCAGAGAGCAGAGAGAGGAACTGCAACCCAGTATGTGGAGGGTGTGAAAGTGGAGGTGTGAAAGTCCTCTCCTCTCCTCTCCTCTCCTTGTAATATGTGTGAATGGCTTTTTAAAATGAAGCTGGCAGCTTTCCATTTTTCCTGTTGGGGGTCCGTGTTTACCATTCCAGTAGCTCATAGTCACATAACTACAATTTTAACTTTCACTCAGAATATTGTTGAGCTACTTTTGGACCTGATCTGGACAGCTGTGGTGTCTTCCAGTTAAAGGGTCTACTCACTGCCTCAAATATTTTAAGAAAATGAAATGAGAAACCTTTTGGAACCATTATTAAAAGGAAAATAATAATCTCATTCCCTTGAAGGATAAGGGCTTGTTTTTTGTTTGCTCTTCAAGAATAAGATATCTGTGAAGGCAACACAGCTACAAGACCCACTTATACCAATTCTGGTGACCCCTTGTTCTTCTAGATTTTATAGGTTCAGGATTACTACATAGAAAGTGTATTGCCTATTGAGATTCCAGAATATTTTGTTTTATAATCAGTATTTCAGTAACATTGTATCAGGGACCAAAGGTAGATAATTTATCCTAGTATTTTTCCTTTACTTCATAACAATTCTTTACATTTTATCCTTTATTCTAGACAGATCACTTAGCAAAAAATTAGATTATTGAAAATGACAAATACGTAACTGATAAATTACCTTTAATTGAATGGACAGCAACTATTATGGAAAATCAGTTTCACTGAAACCTTTGTTATTTTCATTAATTCTGCATAGTATCCAAGCTCTTACAGCATTATTTTTTAAAGGTTATAAATTAATTATTTTCACTCTAAAATTCACCCTCAATGTCTCTTAGAAATATATTCTCTTTTGGGGGGTCAGACCTAAAGAAATAGGCAGTTGAAGTCTTAGAATGCTTTTTATTAGATATAAGTAAATATCTACTTTTCTTTAAAAACAATAACTTAGAAAAACACACAGAGAATTGCATAAATTTAAAAATCAGTGCAATGTAGGAAATGTGTCTTTGGATGTACTTATAGTTGTGGTTGTTTTAATTTTCAACTGACATGCTGTTTCTAATAATCATTTGTGCACTTCAGAAAATTTCACAGTAGATTAACCAGAGTGAAAACAGAGTTGCCTAAAGGCTGAAAAAAGGAAGACAGCCCAGTAACCATAAACACATTAATTAGTGTAGAGTTAAACAAGACCTGAGAAAAACTCTCTAGACACTAGATCCCAGAGGGTTTACAGAAATTTCTCAAGCAATCTACACAGAATAGTAAATGCCACCTGAACGTGAGTCATGTAAAATTTCAATGCCTTTCTTTACTCTAAACTCACAATAAAGAACTAAACATAGGTTTTGCAGTATGCACCCGAACCCCTAACCCTCCAATGTCACAAAGCTCTTTAATTATATTAACTGTAATTTGAAGCAAAATGTAGGACTAAGTTGTATAAGTACAACAAGTGAGCATCTGAAATAAAATAAACGAAATACATTAGTTTCTGCTCACTATGTTAATCTAAAAATAAAATTCTCTTTAATTATTATGAAATTAATATCCAGAGTTACACAAACACACTTTACAGATTTGTTAACAGATATGACAAAGACTTGCTGTAAATAATTTTACTAAATTTTATTTATAATTTTATCAAAAACTCATAAAATGTCTAGCAAGGAAAAAATATTACAATGTCATCTAACTTAAGAAAAATAATGTCCTAGACTATGAAAATTGTTCAGTATTAAAGTTTAGTATCTAAAGTGATAGATTTCAGGTAGTTTTTGTGAAAGTCTTTATACAATGTATTGTATATTTCAAAGTTGACTTGAAATAAAATGAAATAGTTCTTGATACCACCACAAATATCCATTTTTGTATTATATGAAGCATTGTGTAACTGAGTTACATTTAAACTAACATAAATACTACCACTACTATTTTTTTCATACACTCTACTTATCCCTCTTTCCCACCTCCTGGATTATATTTTTTGGAGACCACTGATGAGGACAGTGAAGAGACCTGGTGATTTTGCAGCAGGGGTCTGACTTCAACAGATGACAGAGTGAAGGACAAATCCGAGTAGGTAACATCATAGAACAGTAAAGAGCCATTTGTTAGTGTCTCCTGAATATGTGTTATAACTGAATCAACATGAACTCCTAAATTACAGCAGAAAGAAGAATGGAAACAGGAAAGAGATGGTAAAGGTAGCGTCACACAAAAGAGAAGCATGTGTAGGAGCTGACTCCAGGATGCCACCTGCAAGTCTTTATCATAGTTTCAGACAGGAATGGGAGGCTTGAATTTGAAATGTTGCCCCAACCCCTCATGGGCTGAGATCATGAGGTACCATACCCGTCCATCGTACTCAGAGCTAAATGTGCTGTTGGCTAGTAGGGCCTGCTTAGAAGAGGTGGATCAGTGGGGATTTGGCCTGGAAGAGTGCATCTTCTTCTCAGCTCATTTCTTCTCTCTCTCCACTTCCTGGTTTCCATGACATAAGCAGCTTTGCTCACCAGACCATTCTACCATGCTCTTTCTGCTTTGGAGTCAGCTGACCGGGACTGTAACCCTGAGCCAAAATAAATCTCTCCCCCTTTAAATTGTGGGGTTCAAGTGTTGTGTCCCAGCGGTGAGAAGGTGACTAAGGCAGGATAGATGTGAGGAATATGCATTCACCTTATACATGTGTTTGCAATAGAGTACACATGCAGCCAAATGTGGAAGGGTAGAACTGAAAAAAGGGATAGGGGATGAAAATTAAACAGCATCTCACATTTTAAAATGGACACAAAAGTCAGGAGGCAGTGTCTCTATAGGCTACTGATGTTTGACAGAGGGTAGACAAGACTCTTCTCTTGGCAAGTCTCATAGGTTAATTTATTGGACTCACTGATTCTCCATTTGGAAAACAGAAGGTGTGAATCTGGTAACAAAATGCATGTCAGTCAATTCTGCGCTAGAGGTGAGGTGAGTCAGCCCCAGAAGTTCAAATTCATCTGTATGTTCCATAGGAAGAATTTATCTATAGCATTTCTGCAGAAAAAAAATAGGATAGAGTAACAGGTGGGCAGATGTAGGGCGAACACACAGGAAGGATAGAAGGTCTACATGGTGTGGAAATAGAACCTGGGAAGGGGAATCAGGACTTGCGTAAAGTGTGTGGCTCACAGGATACATTCAGTACATACTAATTAATCATCACTTCACTCATTTTTGGTGTGTGCTTTAATATTATTAAAATATCATAAAATCTTATTCAAGCAAAACTTATGTATAATGTACATCCAAAGTATAAGGAATGATAATGTTTTTATTTATAACAAAATTCTTTTTTTCCATTTTTTTATTTTAAAGAGTATATAACAAAATAAAACCAATCAAAACAAACCAGTGTAAGAGATATGGGGCTTCAAAACATTATGAAATCAATAGTAGTTACCATAATGCCTCTTGATGTCTTCAAAATAGGTGCAGATAACTTTGACATAGTAAAAGTCAAACAGAACAGAATAGGATAGAAACAATAAAAACAAAACAATGAATGCAATAAAGGATTTCAAAACAAGCCAATAGTAAATCCAAAATGTATCCTTCTACCACAATATATCCTTCTATCCTTGAAATAGCTTCTCCTGCCATCAGATTTACCATAAACAAAAGAGAATAAAACCCTACCCAACAAAACAATGGAAATAATATAGAACCTCAAAACAAGACTTTCAGGAATCAACAATGGCTGCAACCCTCAGAAGGAGACCCCCCCCCCAGATGACACACTGCTTAGTGATACCCTCTGAACCTACGATCAGACCACTGGCCCTAGACCTGCAGTGTTAGTGAAACACCAGAACACCACAGGCATCCAATTGCATTCACCTCGATGGTTATTGGCATAGCCTGTGTTTCTCCAGATAAGCTGGTTACTTATGGGGGTGGAGGTGTGTAGGGGTTGGTATTTCTTATTTGCCAGCCCATGCACCAGAAAGGGCTGGGGTCTGACTGTTCCCAGTTCAGCAGCAGCCCACACATGGCGCTGGTTCCCAGATTGAGCTTGTTTGCTGCTGCAGCCATTGTTAAACCTCCTGTATAACCACGGTCAACTTAAACAGTCCCAGTACTATAGTTGCCCCCAATTTGCCCTCTATGATTACATCCACTTCCTTCTGTCCCAGAGGTAACCAGTATCCTGAAAGCTATGTTCTTCATTTCTTGTTTTGCTCTATAGCCTTGCCAAATACAGAAATATATATTTTAATAAAATATTGTTAATAAAATTTTAAACTTGGTGAAATTTTACCTCATACAGAGAATCTACTTGATGAAATATTTCTGGCACCACTGAAGTTCGACATCCATTAACAACAGTATCTCATCGTCTAAAATGTACCGTGTCACTTCTAATGGGAAACACTTATTCTCACCCACATAGTCAGCTTCAAGTTCTCATCAGATAAAAATTTTGTTGTGACAATCACAACCTAATTCATCTTGAATCCTTTGAGAGATTTATTTGTAATACTGATTTTTATCTTCTAGCAAAAATGTAGCTTTTCATCTTCCTGCAAATTTTCTCTTCATTTTCAAAACCACCGAAATACTCTGACATCAAGTAAAGTATATTCTTTTTTTCTCATTGTAAAAACAATATATTTTTTAGGGAAAATTCATTTGTCTTGCAATATTTTCAAGGCCTCAAACTTGCAATTTAAATGCACCTGCAATTTTATAAACATGTGGACTAGTTATGTAGGCTCATCAGCTTTGTCTTGAGTGAGATTAGATAATGTATAGAGCATTCATATTTCAAAAATTTATCTATGAGGGAAACCCCCTTATGTCCATTTACCACACACATGGATGCATGTATACCAACACATGTTCACAAATGACAGCCTCAAGAAGCATATTGGCTTGTCTTGTGTTTCCCCAAAGTTTCATGTAATTTGGACTGGGCTGAGTCTGGCATTTGTTGTCTGGCACTGGGATTGGTGGTGTGAGTGCTGAGCTCACCCAGAGGTGGAGCCGACTTATAGTTTAAGGAAGGTGTATCTTCCTTTCTCTCTCTCTTGCCGAGTTCACACACTTTGCTGTTTGGCAACCACCATGAATGGCTGACCCGCCATGCCACACTGCCTTGTAGTCAACTGAGTATGGACTGAAACTCCTGAAACCGTAAGAAATAAACCCTTCCTTCCCTAATTTTGGGCATCAGGTATTTTGTTTCAGCAATGAGTGAAAAGTAACTAAGACAAGAAGGAAGTGAAATACTTAGATTTGAACTGTCAAATTACAAATATCTCCATTTAAAAATTCCAGAAGAGTAATATTAAAATAAATGAAAATAGGAAAAAAATTTACATCCTAAGGGATAAATGCACATAAATTCACAAAGTATATTAATATGCAATTTACCAAAAAAAAAAAAAACACAGTCTTTCATCTCAACTACATGATTGTTTTTTAAACAGAAAACTACAAAGAACAAAAACAAATACAAAACAAATATACTACCTAAGATGAAAGGCTTTACAGAAGCCTTCCTATGAATTGGGTAGCTGTTTCATATTATAAATCAAAGCCTTAAAGTGTTTACTGCCTATATCTCTTTACTTTACTTTTCAGTGATGGGCCTAAGCTTTTAGGTCTCAGGTAGTTGACACCTTGGTTTTGTCAGAGACAATATAAATGTCAACCACAGATGACTAGATAAATAAAATCTGACACCTCTGAGATAACATCTCTGTAAACCTTTAAGACCATATTTATTTAAAAAGTGATTTAAAATATTAAAAGATACTAAAAAGATATTCTAAGAAGAGTTAAAGAAGTAAAAACATTGAAGCAACTTTTTAGGAAGAGGGAAAAAGTACAGTTCACATAGCTTTATGTATATATAAAAGGTATGGCCTTTCTGGATAATAGAATAAAAAGTAACTTTTTGCTTTATAAATGTTTCTAAAAGTTAGGTATCAATTTAAAATTGTCACTTTAAAAATAAGTAACCTAATACACAAAATTATAGCTTTCAGTACATTTACAAATTTGAATTTTGCAAAATTTTTTAATATTAACCTTACAAACTTGTTTTAAATAATTTTTATGTAAATGGTATTCGTATTTTATATACCATACATAATATAAAGTATTTCTGTTCTAATGAAAGTATTCTGTCAGTTTTTTTGCTTATTTAGAAGAATGCCAGCCTCTCAATGAAAAGCCAGTACAGCATTTAGAAAAAGATAATATTGTGCTTTCTTCCTCAATTAATCATATATAAAGCTGAAAGTCCATTTTACAAAGAACATATTCCCTAGCGATGTATGGAGGAAATTCCCTAATGCCTAAAGAAGACATTATTCTTGAAAGTACGTGAAACTGAACCACACAACAACAATTTTGTGTCTTTCAAAAAATATTTATAAATCTAAATGTAGTGGTCTTTAAATAATAATACAATTTGAAAAAACATTTTTATTATCTATACACTAAAATTGCCTTTTTATTTTGCATTTCATTTTATTTATAGACAATGATTCATTTTTTTGATACAAAAAGTTCAGTAATTTTTGCTTAAGATTCATCAAGTGCTTCTAAGATACCAATTTAATGATGGAAATTCTGAAAATAAGGGAAAGGAACAAATAAAGTAGAAGCGAATGAAAACCTCTTTTGTGTTTTAAATTCCACTGGTTTATAATTTACTTTATAAATCAATAGGAATTGTGTGAAGATGAAAGGAATTGATCTCTGTTAAGTTCGTGAACTGTTCATGTCACATCATTTTAGTATTGGTGTCTCTGACTTGTCTCCTCCTACTTCAGAGAATCCAGCAAGTAACCTCAGAACATGGATCCTTCAAATAAAAGTGAAGTATCGCCTCGTCTGTGAAGAAGCTTGCTGATAGAATTAATCACTGTTTCACAGCATTCTACCTACAGTACATCTTCACTGCTGTTCCATAAACTAATGATTGCTGTCTTTTCAAGACTTCAGACTACCAGTGCCTTTTAAAAGCCAACTGTACTCAAAAGTTCTAGCTCCTGGGCCTTAGGCAGTTTCCTTTCTCACCTGACCAAAAACTTCTGCTTCTTGTGTTACACTTACCGCTGTGCTTCCCTTTCCCTGTGATCTGCTAGCTTCCTCTCTCTGAAATTACCTTTCCTTCTAGCTCTTTGGCAGAAACTGCTTATTTGTTAAGGTGCCGTTTACAGCAGAGTTTCTAAGTGAATAAGCTCAGTAGACCTAATCTCCTTTGTTCTTGTCTCCTCCTCCTACTTCAGAGAATCCAGTAAGTAACCTCAGATACTATCCTTCTTGCTATATCTTGTAAGCCCAGGCAAAGTTTCAATCATTTTGGTTTGCTTTAAAATAGCACATTTGAAATGTTTTTTTGATAATGAAACACTTTCCAGACGAAAACTTGCCTACAATATGTTAAACTATGCTTTAGAATTTCTCTGTGTGACTAGCATTTATAATGACAACTTATTTTGTAGTTAATCATTAGAAAACAAAATGCTATTTGAGAGAGATTTGAAATGAGGTGGTTCTAGTAATGTTTGCCTTTTATCAAGTATAACATTTATTTCTGAACTGTTTTTAGTTTGAATTATATCTAAAAAATAAGGACTTATACAATGAAGTTACAAACAGTAGTAGATTTTTAACACTGTCTTTCATTCTCCAGATTTTTCAATCACATTGTCTCAGGAGCATGAAAGAGAAGTAGACGGAACTGTCAGAGTCGAATTATAATGTCAGACCTCTTAATCTGATATGATTGAACCGTGCCTAGTCAGTTTGCCAAAAGTAAAGTTCAGGAGAGGATCATGAAAAATCTATAAACTTAATTTTTATGTAAAACATGCAAATGTCCTCATAGTTTCTGTTTTTAAAGTACTGTTAAGACCTCTAAAAGGATGGATAGTTTTCAAAGTTTCTTATTTTTCTTACAAATTTCACATCTGCTCATCATCTATAAATTCTATTATCAGTTTCTTTAATGCATAGCAATGACTTAAAATACTTTGGAAGTACCTTGTTTATGGATACCATCTAGGTTTTCGTGTATTTCTTCCTAATAATTTACCATGTGTCCTCAGACTGGTATAACCCTAATTTTAATCAGGTATTTTTGAGGCATTGAAAACTATAGCCCTAATTTTAACCAAAAATATTTGAAGCACTTAAGCTACCTTCTTAGAAACATTTCTTTTTGTCCTGGCATTTCTTGAGTTTACATATTTAATCCAACTATGTGAAAGGTTAATATTTAATTTCTTATTTAAAAAAAAACATGGACTCCGACCATAGACAAAATTGAAAATAAACACAAGTGGCTCTTGATTGGCACAGAACAAAAACACAGGTAGCAGAAGGGCCTGGTCAACAAGCAAGCACCCCACTGAGTGTGCGCATCTATACTCTGGGTATCAGTCAGCGAGTACTCAGGGAAAGCAAGTCATTTCATTGTTCAGTGTATCACTAAGTGTACATGTAGAGCATTTGTATGTACTAATTATTTAATTATTTAATAATATTTTGACTCTGCTATGAATGTAAAATGCAGAGAAAATGTAACATATAAAATCTATCTATGCTATCATGCTACTGCTTAGTACTAAAATATTACTAGATATTCAATGGATTACACTGAAAAGAGCAAGCAACAAGCAGATGTTGTGTGAGACTGGGCTAATATTTGACTGAGCTCTACCATAAGAGTGCTGAAGTAATCTACTAATGAATTCATAAATATTTATTGGCTCTCCAAACATGCAACAAACTGCAAGGTTTTAGAAGTATGATAACACAAAGATCCAGTCCTCTACAGAACTTCAGTTTTAGAGTGGCAATCTCCAAACTGTTTGTTCACTTATTTCTACAAGTAAAAATGCTTGAGGATTATCTCTGTATGTCCATATCTGTACCTGTATTATGTACCTATTAAATATATATGCAAATGTACCTAAATATAAAAAAATACAAGTTATATACGTGTACATATGTGTATAAGGTATGTACACTCTAGCTTTGGAATCCTTAGATTTAAATGTGAAGAACATTTTTTCTAGTCCACTATCCTATACGCAGAAGCATATAAAGAAGTGAATTTGTTTTTAAATGTGACCAGTACAAATATATAGCAATCCAGTTGATTAAAGAAAATTACAAGATTAGCAATACGTACAGTGATGGAAAGAATATTTCATGGGGCAACTACTCCCAATGCAAATACATCCATGCTCATAAGGTAACAAACAGGCAGACATGTAGTTTTATGACATAGTTTTAGAGATTTTAGAATTATATATTAAGGACTATTCATTCATCACTTCACAACTAGAAATCCATTTCTCTGTAACTTAGTTATTACATAATTAATATTATTTTGAGAAAAATGCTCATAAACTTGAACAATAAACTATGTTCTTACAGGTTTTCCTTCAGTGATATGGAAATCCATATATTTTCCAGAGTTGAAAAAACTAGTACAAGTTTTTGTTTTAAAACCCTATATGCTCCAAAATCAGTATTGAACTGGAGAATTACAAAACTGAATCAGCTTTTAATCCATTCTTCATTTTTGCCACCTCATTAGCACAATTAAATATGATTTATGGCTTGGAAAATAAAAGAAACAGAGGAGACAAGTGACAGGAAACGGAAAGTGGAAAGAAGAAATCAACATTAAGGCTTTCCATGTTATTTGTCATCTAAGATTCAAAGATGACAGTGAATTCTTCCAATGAGAGTCATTGCTCATTGCTTTTCACAAATGAATATGATAATATTATGACTCATGGCTTTGTTTTCACATAAAAGTTGAAAAATTACTTAATTTTTTTCCTCCAAACTTTTAAAGACACTTTAAATTACAGTGGCTTGTGCAAAAGAATTCAACTTAGACTACATAAACATAAAACAAAGACTACAGCTTCTGTTGGAATACATTGCAGAGCTCTTGTTCTGCACAGTAGATCTATTGTAATTAGCTGATTAGAAATTGGGGTAATAAGTCAGCAGCACTCATCAATTCAAATTGGATACAGGAGGCCAACATTGACAGTAAAGGTATGGTGAAAGCATTTCCAGGCTAACTAAATATCACATCTGGGTGAAGCATGTCTGCTCTTTTCTTTTTCTTTTATTTAGCAAATATCGCATGGGATGAAGGAATGTCAAGGCTAACCTCTCTGAAACAGATGCAAAACATATGCATTTGCACTAGCTCAAAGCAAGGTTACAGACACTAGAGGCACTGTTGTGGTTTGGCAGTTAAAATCTTCCATTTCATTAGCTCGTGGTTCAAAGATACTACCACATTTAGGAGAGGATGCTGCCTTTTTGGTGACTGGTATATTAAAAGCTAAGTCCTGAGAGCTAGAGTGGAAAGACCCATGTGTTTCAAAGAACAATGCGTGAGATATTTTAAACCGATCAAAATTCAGTCACATTGAAACAGGTTTTAAGCAAAACTTCCTGGCAGAATGCACACCAAATACTTGCCCTGATTTTACTTGCTATTGTTTATGAGGAAAGAAACAACCAGAACTTGACTTTCTGAGTCATTAAAAATGCTGGAAAAAATAAAAGGCACATGTGACAGAATCCAAAGATCTCTTCCCTATCTCAAAAATAATCTGAATGATGGGAAGAAATTGTACAACAGGAACTTAGAGACCAGCTCTGTAGTTGCCTCAAGGATAAATGAAAACAAGTTGAAGCTTGGCGTCTCTGTTTTAATTTTGTATCTGTCTCCTTTATTACCTTAAAAGTTGGGGTCTGCTTCCTGCAGGTCTGTACAAGGGGTTAGTAACCACTTAAGGGATGTCAGTTTAGAATGACATCTGCACAAGAAAATTCATCCAGGGACCAGGAGGTGCTTGAATAAATGATGGTAGATCTACATAATGGACTACTAAGCAAACATGAAAATAAATAAGCCTTCTTTATAGGTAAAAAATAGACAATAATTTTCTGTAACACAGAATCATTACTTTGTACTCTAAAAGGTATACATACACACTCACATATATATAGATATATATATACATATATATAGATAGATAGATAGATATACATATATATATATGCATTTTTATGTGTGTATCCTCCATATATACTACAGCCTAAATGCTTGAGTTCCCTAAAATTTATATATCAAAGATATAATGTGATAGGACTTGGAATTGGTGACTTTAGGAGATAATTAGGTATTGAAAGTGGGACTCCCAAGCTGGGATTCATGTCCCCATAAGAAACAGAAAGCTAGCTGAGCATGATGGTGCATGCCTTTAATCTCAGCACTTGGGAGGCTGAGGCAGGAGGATCCTTGTGAGTTGGAGACCAGCCTGGGCTGCAAACTGAGTTCAAGGTCAGCCTGAACTGCAAAGTGGGACCCTGTCTCAAAAAATAGGGCCGGGGATTTAGCTCAGTAGCCTGAGTGCCTGCCTGGCAGGTGGGAGGTTGTGAGTTTGATCACCAGTTCCAAAAAAAAAAAAAAAAAAAAGTGAAATCTAGCCCTTTCTTTGCTCTATGGGGAGACACACTGAGATGTCACCATTGCAAATCAGAAAGAAGACTTTTATCAAAAACAAGACAATGCTGGCACCCTGCTGTCAAATTTATAGTCTGTAAGTGTCTGAAAATTAAATGTTATTGTTTAGTCCACCCATTTATGGTGTTCTGTTATAGGAGCTCAACGTAAGAAGTAGAATTATAAGAAAATGGACCATTGTCAGAATGATTCATATATGGTTGAAAACAGTGATGCTCTTTGGAAAAATGCATGGGTGTTTCCCTCTCAGCAAAAAATTAATTTTTGGCATATATTTTGAATTTTATATCATGCTACTATTCAAAAACAATTATTCAGAGTAACAGACTCTCTGACCATAAACTTGTACTTATGCAGCAACATGTAAAAATAATTCTTGAAAATATACAAATGTAAAATAAAAGGACAAACTATAATCAGAATAAATTTCCAGATATTTCAAAAGAACAAAATAAATTTGAAAAACAGCTGATAATTACACATACCAATATGTAACAAGATTTTCATTTTAAGTAAGATCAGACATCCATACATTTTTATTTAATGATCTCAACATTTAAATGTGTATTACTTTCTTTATCCTAACAGCAATGAGAAAGCATTCACAGATTTATAGTAATGTCAAGACTAATCTGACTACACTGCAAAGAATGGACGAAGGTATAGAATAAAAGGGAGGTAGATCAGTAATGAGGCACTGGGTTGTGGCAAAAGAAATGGAAATAAAATCAGTATGATCTGATGGTTAACCCTGAATGAACCATCATGGGGAATGAAGGAGAGATGAAGGAGAAGGAGTTGCTAAGAATGGATGAATCACTGCATTATTACTTGAGATGGTTAACTCTTGAGAATAGTGATGGGAAGGATCAGGAGTATTGCTTGAGTAATGTATGAAATGTTAGGACCTAGTGAAGAGGATCTGTAAAACAAGTTCTCTGAAATTCAGAGAACATTTGCAATGGATGCAATGGGTGGGGATAAGATTTTTGATGGAGATTGTTGTATCACAGAAACTGAAAGAACTAACAGAGCAAATGCTGCTGAAAATAAAGTAAACATTAAAAACAAACTGCATCTACTACTTTTTTAAAGATGTTTTTGCTATGAATTTGGAATTTTTACCATTAATTCATTTCACATTGAAGCCTGAGAAATACTGCCATGTGAGGTTAGGCAACGGGCCCAGATTCACACGTAGAATATTTCAGAGGAAGCAGCTGTCTCTGGCATAAACGTTTTCCAAATGCACTGAAAAATCTAGTCAGGAACAGGAGATAGAATTCTCTAAACATTTTGTTCATTCAAATTAGCTTTCATAGAATACTTAAATACTTATTGCCTTTACCCCAATCACTACTTGATCTGTAATTCTACAGAAATGTAAGAGGAAGCAAACAGAGTAACAGTATGTAAAGCCCAATATATACAAAATCATTAAAAATTTTTATGAGAAGAATTATTCAATGGAATAGTTCTGATGTCAAGTATGTTACTGAAAAATTATATGGAGTGATTTCCATATTCTCTAGATCTACTTTTGCTATAGTTTTCAAATTAAAATAAAAATAAGTATTTGTTATCAACAATATAAAATACTGAAAAGACCTAAAAATAGAAGCTATCAATCCATCATAATTTCATTCTTGATCCCCAAAATATAACAATAGTAACAACCTAATATATATCATTTTACATGGTTTTCATAGTAATAGCATAATATGCAAAAATATACACAAGGAACATGCTTTGTTTTTATACACCTGACTATTACAATAAGAACTATACTTTGTAACTGGCTTTTCTCATTTGACAAAGACATACTGAAAATCCCAAGCGTAAAACGTAGATGTAAATTAAACTTGTTTTCTAATAGCTACATAGTATTTTCCAGGGGGGATACATTGTGATACATTTAACTACTTCCCAAATGATTAACAGTGGTGGTATTGAAATTTTTGTCTTAGAAGTTACACAACACAGAAGTCAGTACCAAAAAAAAAAAAAAAAAAAAAAAAAAAAAAAAAAAAAAAAAAAAAAAAAAAAAAAAAAACCCAAAAAAACCATGAAAGCTTCCTGTATCATCTAATGTTGCAAATATTTGTCAAAAGAACACATTACATTGCAACAGTAACATATTCTAAAGATTTTAAAGCCTATTAAAAAGAAACTGGTTGATTGATTTAATACAAAAACTTTCTTATATTCAATTAATTTTCTTGATTCTTACTTTCCTGGATTTAAGATGAAGTATTAAGGAAAGAATTTTCACATAGTCCTAAGGTCAAATCTACAGAATTATTAGTTATAGTCTTTCATTAAAAAAACTTTTCTCTAGACTCTACTAGTTTAATTAGTGAGACAGCCGTTCATTTCCCTGACCAACAAGGTTATTCAGACCCCGAAACACAGCTTCCTCTTATCATACAGAATGAACCATCCATCTTCTATCACTAACTTGGAAGCTAGATGCCAATGCGTCTCATCTGCTTTCAGAAATTCTTTCTGTACTTCTGAACTTTCAGAAATTCTTTCCTGTACTTCAACATTTTTTTTTCTTCTTTAGTGGACTTTCCATCAAAATATAAATATCTTGCAATTCCACTCACTTAAAAACATGCACCCTGTGACTTCTCTTTCCCCTTGGATCTCTGCTCTGCTTTACAAGTGCCTCTTAAAGAATTACAGTTGTCTAAACTCATGCTCAGTCTTTTCTCCCCTTTTCTCTTGATCCCACTCCATTGCAATCTCCCTCTCAAGACAGGTCTTTACAAGACACTGTTAGAAAGACTTTCATCTTGCCAATTCTAAGAATCCTTTCTCTTCTGATTCAGCAGCAGTAATTGGCCCAGTCGTGATTTCCTTTAAACAATTCCTTTGTTTCTCTCGCAACTTAACATCTATCAGGGTTTTCCTCCTATTTCACTTTCTACATCTTCTCAGAGTCCTTTTGCTCCTTCAACACACCATCACCCCCACTAAAATGCAATGGAAAGAGGGCTTTGTCTATGCTGTTGTCTGTTTTAACTGCTTAATATCCTAGCACTTCAAGTACCTTGTGGCATCTGGTAGACTATGAAGTAGTTCTGTATTATGATAACAAAACTATTGACTTTTCACTAATTGTTAATGTAAATACTGATGATTCTGGCACTATGGACCACAGGTGTTCCTGGTATAATTTGTTAAATACTTAAACAATTAATTATGTTGTGGTCTCCCATGGTTGGTGGTTCCAATGCAGAAACCTAATAGCAAAAAGGAATAGTGGATCAATGGTGCTCAGTTCTTGGTGGCTGGCAACCACAGCAGGGGAATAGTGCCAGACAGGAAGGGCTGAAAGCCATGCCTCCATGACCCACCCAGACACACACACACCCATCCTGCAGGTGGATTTTAAAGCCAATTAAGTTGATATTCCACCCTAACCACTACTGTTAGCATATCTACATCTGCATTTAGTCAATCGCCAAGTCTTATGAGGTTTCATATTTACCATATTCCTTCCTACCAGATCCCTCAATCCCTACCCTTTAATAATACAAATTGATCTTCATATAGTTAGATTAACCTGTCAAACAGAAGATCAAGCATAGTATTTTACAATTTGTAAATGTTAGTAGCTAAACTATTATGATTTCATGGTATCATTAGTTTAGAATGACTGATTAAATACAAATTACTCCTACCAGACTTCAACTGGCTTTCCACATGCAGAAGATTAAAACTAGACCCACATCTTTCACCATGTACTAAACTAAAATCAAAATGGATCAAAGATCTAAATATTAAAACAGAAACACTAAATCTGCTAGAAGACAGAATAGGAACTCTTGAAGACATTGAAATAGGCCAAGACTTTATGAGCAAAACCCTGATTGTACAAGAACTATCACAAAGAATCAACAGCTGGGATCCCATCTGATTAAAAAAAAACTATTGTACAACCAAAGAAACCACCAACAGAGTGAAGAGATAACCTACCAAATGGGAAAATTTTGGCCAACTGTTTCTCAGACAAAGGAATAGTATCTAAAATACATAAAGAACTCAAAAAAATCACACACACACTCCAAATTTAAAGACCCAATAAAAAATTGACATGTGAAATGAATAGACACTTGTCAGATTTAGGAATGCAAAGAATATATAAAGTTCAACATCATTGGTCATTCAAGAGATGCAAATTAAAACAATGCTGAGATTACATCTCTCTCCAGTAAGAATGACTACTATCAAGAAATCAACCAATAACAAATGCTGGCAAGACTGTGGGGAAAAAGAAATTGTTCTCCGTGGTTGGTGGGATTGTAGCCTGGTGCAATCCCTGAGTAAATCAGTGTGGAGATTCCTCAAAAAATGAAAACTAGTTTTAATTTTCCATTCTACCCAGTTATTCTCAGCTCTTTTCTTGATGTCTTCCCAAAATGATTAAAAGCATAATGCCACAGTGATATATACAAAACTCGTGTTTATAGTGGCACAGTTTGTAATATCTAAAGCTTGGAAACAACCCAAATGCCCATCAACTGGTGAATGGATAAACAAAATGCAGATTTTTTACGCAAAGGAGCAGAACTATGCCATAAGAAGGGATAAACTTGAGATGTTTCTAGTTAAATGAATATACCTCATGACCATACTCTTGAGTGAAATAAATCAGACACACATGTTTACATATCACATTGTTTCTCTGGTGTGACAAACCAAAAGTGTAAGCAAGGATCAAAACACAATAGATATTGGGCAATGAGATGAAAATATTCAAATGAGAAGGGGAATAGGAAGGGGAGAGCAAGAAAGGAAGAACTGGACAAGGAAAAAAGAGAGTAGAAAGAAAAAATGGAAACAAAGCTTTCATAAATAAGGAGGGGAAGAGTGGTTGAAGGGAGGTGAAGCAAATGGGGAAAATAAAGAATCAAGATATATCGTGTACAGGTACGAATTCGCTATGATGAATGTTATCATAGTCTATATCAAAAACAGCAATAACACTTAAAAACCACAAAATTCATTCTACTAAATGAAAAACATCTCTCCTCAATTGGCTTTTTATATCTACCTTTGAATATATTCGTTAAACCAAACCATCCTATTCTCCTGAAGTAGACACATGCATTCATGTATCAGTGTCATTCATTCCATAAGATCCTCTCAATTCAGAAGAAAAGAAACAAGGTAATTTTAATAAAATGATTCAAGTTAATTCAATTCATCTGATGTCATCCTTAGCAATTATTAAAGTTTTATATTTTAAGTGGCACAAATATCCAGACAAACGAATTAATGGAAATAACATATTTGTTTGCATGTTACTTAATGTTAAGGTGAAATGCAAAATATGTTCATTTGGATTTTGTAGAAAAAACTGATGTTTTCCAATGATAAACTACAGAAGTTGTCACTTTCTATACACAGGGGGGCACTAGTTAATCTTGAGTAATCCTGTGGGACACAGTGTATAAGCAATATGCACAAAGGAAGGAAATAATAATTCACCAGAAAATATGCACAGAGAAACAACACACTAACCAAATACAATGAATATTACAGTTGATCTCTAGTGTTACTATTGGAGTAAACTTTAGGGGAATTATTAAATTCCCAGACCTAATCCTGAAACATGATGTCGTGAATTCCCCAGCATTCTATGGAGAAAATATACAAAGACAAATGTGGAACTTCTGTTGATGCAGTGATTGGCAATGGAAACAGTACCAGTACTGCCTTATTTTCATAGACTAATCCGTATTAAACTCTGAACATAAGATTATAATATTTTTCCTGTTATGCTTGATACATTGTGTCAACTTGAGAAGTTTAGAAGTTTAACTGAGAGACTCAGCAGGGAGTCAGGGTTCTTGCTTTGTAAATATCTTCATCCTGTGCAAAGGAGGGCAAGGAGATTTGGTGAGTGCTCCATCTGCCCTGAGGGGTGGGGAATGGCCTGCATGCACTATAAGGGAGGAGAAGAGGCTTGTTTTCCTCTTTTATGCTCTGGCTCCTGCTTTGAAGTGTCGCCCCAGTGCCATGCCACTCTGCCTTGGAACCAGCTGATTATGAACTGAAACCTCCCAAAACTGCAAGATAAATAAACCTTTCCTTCCTTCATTTTGGGTGTCAGATATTTTGTCCCAGTAATGAGAGAAAAGTAATAGTAACCAAGACATTTTCCCAATGTAGGAATATCTGAACAAAAGAAAGTACAGTTGGTCTTTGGGGGTTGATTTGGTTAGGCAAACAATGTTATCTGCTGAAACAACCTGGTGTCAAGTATTTCATTTCATTTCTTTTGGTAGGATTTTGCAGCAATAAATATGATCATTTTGGTAGTCCAAAGACTCAGCCTGATGTAGCCAGTGAACATGCGAACTGTAAACTTACACTCACATGTCACTGAAGTATTACGCAAGTCTCAGACTCAGCATTTTAAATAACTCAATACACTTCTCCTACTATTTCGGACTCAGAATGTCTCTAGCTCCATTTTTTTAAAGTAAGGATACATTATTTCATGTCCACCTTATATTTGCTTGTAAAGATCTATGGCTACACTCAAAACGAATAGCTAAGTAGGCTTCAAGGCTTACAGCACCACAGATATTTGTATCAATAAAATGCATCATAACCTTTAAATACTGAAAAAAATATTCTCAAGGTGAAGCCCTCAGCATAAATTAATTCCCTTCTACATCACAGCATTTAAACTGAATAAAAGTTCCCCAAGTTGAGGAATCAGGCTGGTACAGTGCAAACAGTCTGGGACAGGAAATAGAAGTCATTTGCTGCGTACTCCGGCACTGAGGCTCCATCAGCCTCAGTTTCTTCAGCTGTCGGTCAAAGGTTATTTAATGAAGTTGATCACCTTGAAATCTGAATATGTTAAAACTCCTTGCAGTCACCATCTTTCCTCCTGTTTAATGTTAAGTATAAGAAGACACTTAATCAAAAAGTAATTTTGCATTTTGCTGTAAATTTATCATAATATTGTAAATAAAATATTTTAGGATAGTCAAATTTGTATGATCAAAGAGTTACAAAGATTATACTGATTTTAAATGTGACTTCTCTGGCAAAGACCAAGTAAGGCACCATGACCTCTGGTTGAACTACTGCTTGGACATGTTGTCCTTCTGAAGGACATGATAGAGAGGTGATACACTTTTGTTAATTACACATTATTCATATTCTTTTAAGTCATCTAATAGGCTTATTCCAGTGTTTCTGTTTGCTCCTTTTCTATGGAATGAGGCTAACTTACTTTCTTGTATCTTTCATGTCAACTTTGAATTCTCATTTGTGTGCATATGACAAGTAAACGAGCCTAGCTGGTGGGGAGTTTTACATAAAATGAAATGCTATAGCGCTGGGAATTCCTCTTTAATTTTAACTTTAAACTCGATCTTTCGGCTGCATGACTGACCACCTTATTATTACCTGTACAGCAAAATGTGCCACTGATAGCAAATGTCTGAAGTCCACAGACCAAAGACAATCCCTGCTATTGTACACCATGGTATAATCTGTCAAGGAAATGCACTGGTATTGACAACCATTTGTTCCCAAAGTAAGGGCAGTTCAAAAAAAAAAAAAAAAAGCATGTCTATCACTTCTTTTTACTGTACATTAGTTTATACCTATTACACCTTGCTGACAATAGAATTTTTTCTTATTTTCTCCCTCTATTTTGTTATGATATGTTTAAAGAACACTATCTGTACCTTTTTCATAGACCACGAATACAAACGTTTTATCTTTATTAAATATAATATACTAGGTCTTAAGATTTCTGCTCTTTTAAGAAATGAACAAAGTAATTTATGGTAGAACCATTTATAGCATCCACAAATGGTTGTAGTTTTTATGTTTGTTTGGAGGTTCAGAGCAAAGTTTCAAACTTTTTTGATGAGTATATCATACACTTCTTAACACTTCTATTTTTAAATATATACTTATACCTTAATTCTCTATGCTGGGGTGGGGAGCAAGCTTTATCTATAATGAGATAGTATGTATTTTGGCTTTGTGGGCCATACAGTTTCTGTTACAATTAGTTAATTTTGCCATCTACTTAGCACAAAACCAGCCATGGCAACAGGCAAATGAATGAGCATGACTCTGCTCCAATAAAATATTTCCTACACCAGTACACACCAGGATGATTTGCTCCTTGGGTAATAGTTTGCCAACTTTTACTCTTTTCAAATCATGAATATAGGATGCAAACATACACTGCTTCAGAACAACCTTTCCTACCAGCTATGCTATCTTGGACATGTCTCTTAAACTGAGATTCCTCACTTATACTTTGAACGCGGTTGGTCAAAGTGAATGTTATCAAACTCTGGTATTTCTATAGTTGCTACATCTTTGGCATTCTCATTTGCAAAATATTTTAATGCTTTACTTTGGAAAGTAAATCTTTACAACAATTCATAAAATGTCTAAGTAGTTATGAGTAAAATTTTCCACTATCTCTGGATGGACTTTCCATATTGTATAGGGAACTTTGGAGATTGATCTGATACCACCTGGACAACGACATGGAGGCTGAGAACACCTGAAGGCAAAGGCTGTTGATCTGTCTGTACAGAAACATGCTCCTTTCTTGCTTCCTCACTCATGTCTGGGAACACTGGATATCCACATGCTGAAAACTGAACATACGCTTACATAGCTTGTGAAGCACTAAACTAAAATCAAAATGGACAAAAGAGCTACACCTTAGAACAGAAACACTTAAACTGCCAGAAGACAAAAACAGGTAAAACTCTTGAAGACCTAGGTGTTGACAAAGATTTTCTGAACAAAACCCCATTTGCATAAGAAATAATATGAAGAATTGATGAAAGCAATCCAAATTAAACAGCTTCTAACCGGGTGTGGTGGCACATGCCTTTAAACCCAGCACTCAGGAGGCTGAAGTAGGCGGAGTGTTGTGAGTTCGAGGCTGGCTTGGGCTACAGCGTGGGCACAAGGCCGGCCTGAACTACATAGTGCAGCCCTGTCTCAAAAAACTGGGGCTGGGAGTTTGGCTTAGCGGTTTATGCGCCTGCCTGACAGGCGTGAGGTTGTGAGTTTGATCCCCGGTGCCACCAAAAAACAAAAAAACAAACAAACAAAAAAAGCTGCTTCTGCACAGCAAAGGAAACAACAAACAGAGTGAAGAGGTAACCTATAGAATGGGGAAAACATTGCCAGCTACTCCTCAAAGGATAAATATCTACATATAATAAACTCAAAAATTTAGAGCCAGAATTTAATAACCTAGTCAAAAACTAGGCATCTGAAATAAGTAGACACCTCTTAAGTGAAGAAATACAAACAAATGCATTAAAATAAATACATACATAAATGCATTTAAGAATGCTCAGCATTTCTGGTCATTTGAGAAACACGAACAATACTGAGATTCCACCTGACCCAGGAAGAAATGCTACCATCAAGAAATAAACTGATAGAACTACATAGTGAGACCCTGCCTCAAAAAAAGTAGGGCCAGGAGTTTGGCTCAGTGGCTTAAGCGCCTGCTTGCAGGTGTGAGGTTGTCAGTTTGATCCCCGGTACCGATTAAAAAAAAAAAAAGAAATAAACCAATAACAAATGTTGGCAAAGCTGTAAGGAGAAATGAACCCTTCCTTATTATTAGTGGAGTATAAACTGAAACAACCACTGTGTAAATCAGTATGGAAATTCCTCAAAACATTAAAAATACAAATTCCATTTGACCCAGTTATTCCCCTTCTAGGTATTTTCCCGTGTAAGTTACTTTCATCATAGAACAGTGATGTATGCATATTCATGTTTATAGCAGCACTATATCTATAGTAGTTAGATCTTGGAAACAGTCTGTGCACACTTCAAGGGATTAATAAATAAAGAAAATATGGTATTTATACATGATGGAGTACTACTCTGCCATAAGGAAGGACAAACAAGTCATTTGTAGGAAAATGGATGAATCATGACACCATAATATTAAGTGAAGTGAATCTTAAATAGCACCTGGTCTCTCTTACATGAACAACTTAATATATAACTAAGTCTGAAAGAAAAGATAGATAATAGGAAAAGAGTGACAAAAATGTTACTATAGTGTGGACAAAGTATCTAAAAGTGTACCTTGATCAGTACAATGGCCCTATATGTTTTGTAAATTTTTTGGCCTATTAATCTGATTTCTAAATATATATATAATAAATAAACTTATAAAGTCATAAATAAATGAATCTGATGCTGGCAGAACAAAAGGGGATGAAAGGAAGGAGAAAAAACTGAAGTGTGTTTTGTATGTGCTTCAATTCCCTATAAGGAATGTAATCCTATGACCTGCAAACATGTACCAATAAAATTTCAGGGTAGTTGTGTTGGTTTCTTTTAAATAGATGCATTGAGAAGAAATTCATACAACATAAAACTGATCATTGTAAAATGAACAATTCAGTAGTATTTCATACATTTGCAATATAGTGCAATAATCATCATTATCTAGTTACAAGCTATTTCCATTTTTTTCAGAGTAAAATATCTTGTTCCTTTACCTCCTTTCCCATATTTCCCTTCCTGTACAGCCCTTGGCAATCACCAATCTCCATTTTGTCTGTATGTACTTACTTATTCTGGATATTTCATATAAATAATATCATAAGTATGTGACATTTCATGTTTGACTTCATCCACTTAGCATAATGTTGGGACATTCATCCACATTTTAACATGCATTTCTTTCTCTTTTATTATGGTAGATATTCACAATGTAAAATTTACCATTTTAAATTTTAAGAATGCAGTTCAAAATATTAAACGCATTGATAATGTTGTGTAAAAAATAGAAGTGAACTTTCAAAAGAAAGATAAGGGGCTGGGGATGTAGCTCAGTGGTAGAGCACTCACCTAGCATGCAAAGCCCTGGAGTCAATCCTCAGCCCGGGAAAAAAAAAAAAAGGAGAGAAAGAGAAAAGAGAAGAAGAAAGATAAACCTTTATTCCTTAAACCTTCTACCACCATAGTTATGTGAAAGTTTTACTCAAAATGTTTCACATTTTGGTTTCCTGAGACAGGGTCTCTGCATGTAGCTCATCCCAGCCTTGAACTCACTTTGTAGTCTAGGCTGGCCTTGAACTCAAGGCAACCCTGCCTCAATTTTGCAACTGTTGGGATTACAGGAATGCACCACCATACCTGTCATGTTTGACATTTTGATAATAAAATGGAGCTTCTATTAACTCAAAAATGTTGATAAGATTTGTTTTTCATGGTGCATTTCCTTTTGCTATTAATGAATTTATGTGGTTTCCTTTAAGAAACATATAATTTCTGTTCCTATCAAAAACTGAAACTATCCAATGATCAGGGGTCACATTTAACAGACTATCTAAGATCAAATTCTGCACAGTTGCCTAAGGTGATAAAATTAAATAAGTGAGGTTCAAGGGTTTTAGAATACTACTAACAATGAATGTTGTTACATTCAGTTCTCACATGAATCACAAAAATCTACTTTCTAGCACATTACTTGTGTACCTGTGAGGAATCTGAAGGCGGCTGTAAAAATTCTATGAATGTATAAAATAATAAAATAATTCTTTTTATTTTTGTCAATATATTTCACTTTTATTAATTTTGACTTCAATAATTAAGGGACTGAAAAAGACATAACAATCAATTACATTAAACTTGTGATCAATTTTCGCTTGCAGAGTTTACTGTAGATTTCAATAAATTTTATTTTAACAAAAAGTAAAATTTTAAGCATATTTCTCTATTTTTTGGCCAGCAGTAGTAACATTAAAGTGGGAGACTGAAATTGGTTATAAACTACATGGTGGGTACTTGTAATATGAAAAAATAAAGAGGAGAGAAGGAAATAGCAGATTCTAGATCTTTACTTATGGCAGGGAAATTGCATTCCAGTTTCAATAATCTGTGGAGGTTTTCTCTTGCACATGAAAAACACTTTCTAAGGGGTAAGATGTATAGACAAGCACTTTCAGTTGTTTTCATCTTCATTCTACTTGTGTTAAACTTAAAATAAGCTCCAATAGGAGGTCTGAACTAACATAAAAGAAAAATTCTGGTAAGCATGCCCGATATGCATTTCCTACTTTACAATTTTAAATTGCAGAACTTTATATAGCTAGATTATATTATAAAGATAGGCTAAATTAAAGAAGCTTATATTCAGAAATGTACAAATTTTAGATTATTAATTATGTCATACACTTAATTTCTCTGGGAGATAGTGTAAGAAATGATCTATGATGACCTTAGTGGAATACATGTTAATTTTATTTCACAATCCACATTTTCTTCTTTTCAGTGTAGATAAAAGGTTTTCTATGTGTTTTATATTTTAGTAAATTCCAGTCTAGCCAGCATTCACTAAATGGCTTCTTTGTCAACCAAAATTTGAATGCAGTTTCAATTAAATGATAGTAGATGTTCATCATGACATCCTCAAAAGACTAAGATGTCAAATGCTTTTGGAAGCTTAAAAATTCAATTTAGGAGATGCAATATGGTTGTACTTAAGAGTAAATTTTAATGATAAAATTACAGCTCCCCATTAAAAAATGTATTTTGTCACACATCTAGTCAACCTATATGCTCAAAATCATACTTTGCTATGACAATTGCTGTAAAGGTAGAATATTTCAAATAGCTGTGTGGAAAAAATTAAAAGTAATATTATAAAATTGAAGGGACTCTCTTCCATTTTAAAAGTGTACCTTAAAAGAACTTGATGAAAACATACAATGAAAAATACAATTAAATAGCAAAATACAATGAGAGAGCACACATGGAGTGGACATTCTGAGGTAGATCTTACCTTCCTGTTTGACCCATAGGAAACTGAGGACTGAGGAGATTAAATAATTGCCCACGAAGTTGGCAACACAGCTGTTTTGGACTGAATCTGATCTGGCTCTACCACAGACATTCGTCAACAATGTGCTGTGCTAGTTCAATGGGTTGCCTCATGGTGAGCGAATGTACATTCCTTCTTATCATAACTGATACAGTTTTTAAAATTCTGTTCTCTGTATTATTAAAAATGTTAAAAGAAAATTTTAACCATGTAAATTCAGTAATTAAGACTAATTATTTTCAGGAAATACTCCTTATACACTAATACAATTGTTATGATACAGAGTTTATTTCTGAACAAACTACATATTCTATACAGTTAAAAACAAATTATTTTCACTCGAAGTTCAAAAGTGTGGAAAGAGCAGGATTTCATTTTTAATAGCTCATTTACTTCCAGTCTTAAATAGTTGCAAAGAGATTTCAATGAAGTATCGATATTTTTGATAGTATCTTGCCACATAAAAAAAAATTCACAGCCACGTAATAATTACATAATGTGTTTCCTAGAAAAATGCCTCCTAGGAATGGAACAGTAAATGAGGAATAAGATTTATTAAAATTGCCATGATAATTTTACAATTTAAACAGCTATTTTCACAACATTTACCAACTTTCCCTGATGAAAGTAATCATTAAGTGAGAGAAACATGTACTAGTAAAAATAAAAGTTTTTAAAAAGAGGCTACAAGCATTATGTATGTATGATTTATATGTTTCCCAATGTTAAGAAAAATTAGAGTATTAGCAGATGAATTTAGTTATTTTGAAAAAGATATTTTAAAGGAAAGAAACTGCTTAAATCTGTCTTTTCAGTATAATTTTACATCTTGTGATATCAAGTCAGTCAGTCATGTAATATTGTTCCTTCAACATATTGTGAGTTTTTAACATGATGTGAATTGTACTTACTAAAGTTGTAACAGTATACCGAGGATAATTTTCAAGTATTTTTTATTTATTACAAGTCAAATAAATCTTAAATTGTATTAATGATCTCTTAAAAAGCTCTAAGTTCTATTATGTTCTCTAAGTTCTATTATGTTTAAGTGCTGAACATACACACATAATTTTTTTAAGGAACTTTATAATCAAAGATGATTTTTACGGGTATGGTAAGTAACAGATGTGCATAAATATACTGTTCATAAATTATTCTTCACTTATCATTTTCCTCCATTTTTTTTTGTTTCCTTCACAGGGTTGTAGTTTTCACCTATTTCTTTATTCTTTCATTTACTTATTGTCAGTCTCGCCCATGGATCACTAATTTCCATGAAGTCAAGTGACTTGTTAAGAGCAGCTAGCATTTGGTTTTAGTTTAGCAAATGGTGACAGATATGGGTCTAGATTCAATTTTCTCCATGTGGGTAGTAAATTTCCCCAGCATCATTTATTACAGAGGGTCTTTTCCCTCCAGTGAATGTTTTTGGCCTCTTTGTCAAATACTTCTGTCATTGTTAACATGGTTAAAGCAATCATAATCTATGAGGATATAGACTGAAAAGGAAAAAAATAACATTTGAAAGAAAATGTATATAACTTGAAAAACTTAAAAACATTATGTTTATACACAAAGAATCATGACAAGATTTGGAAATTACAATAAAAATAATGAAGTACCTCCTCATTCTCAAAATAAAATATATATTCCTGGATGCTAGAACTTGTAGGATACAGGATTATAAATATTAGTAGAAAAGAAAATGAATACCTATAACCAGGAAT